>VDFB02174881.1:0-11258 GCA_007258455.2 Sequoia sempervirens | reverse complement strand
CTGACAGGAATTACAGGACTGATAGAACAAATAATGTTAGAACAGAGTTTCTTCATAGTAACAGAGGTCAGGGCCGTGCAGAGGTCTTGCATGCACTCAGAGATCTTCGTGCAGGTCAACGACAGTCAAATGGTGTATTACAGCAGTTGGCAGTTGCACTTCAGAGACTGGATACTCCGAGGAGACCGTCACCACATCGTGACGATGACAGGAGTGTTGCAGGTTCACGGAGAGCTCCTAGGACAATGTCACGGACAGCAGATAGGCCTACTAGGCCCACTTTCACGAGACAGGAGCCCGATGAGGCTATAGCAGGTGAAAAGCATGAGGGTTTGTACGCTGGTACATTTAGGACAGCGAACGACAAGGGGCAGTTAGAATCACCTGAGATCAGTGAAAGGATTACCGTTGACAAAACACCACAAAACACAGAAAGAGAAGTGATTAGCATGTTCCAGGAGTATAGCATTCTACCGCAGAAAATTAAAAAGGAACTGCCTTTTATGAGTTACTTGGATTTGCACCCGCGTCTTTGCCATAAGACTGAGTTTGCAAAACAGAAATATCTCACTATAGCACGTGAGTTGTTTACACCTAGTAGGGATAGAGAATCTATACATAAGGATTACACAGCTCTTCATCGAAATGATTTGGCACCTTCGGATTCCTATGAAGAGTGCAGAAATTTATGTGATGAATTTGATAGAAGTGCTGATTTGATTAATGAACACACTAGCACAGCTTGGGGTAATAATTTACCTACATCGTCTTTGCAGGAGGTGACTCAAGAAGTTTCTACTATTGAAGCCACTTCTGATTTTTATGACAGCATTGGCGAAACTTCGCGTGAGCATGACACAACAGAGGTTTCACACATGCAAAGTACTCCTATTGAGTTGTCGCATGAAGAGACTCAAGAGTTGGGTACGAGTGATGCATTTGGTGTTGAGAATTTATGTCATGATGAATCTGATTTTTCGGATCAGACCTTTGAAAACAAGCTAGAGGATTCATATGTTGATATGGAATCCCAAGATCATGCTTTGGATGGGCATGCAGTCACTGTTGGAGTAGAAGCGGGTGAAGATACTGTCATACTAGCAACTTCTACCGTACCAGTTGAGTCATCCTTTGAGGTACAGAGCAGCAGTACCTTAGATGTTGAGGTGTGCATGGGTGAAAGCACACATGATGTTGCTTATCATGAGGTGAGTGATGACGGATCAGCGTCATATCATAGTGCTTATTGTGAACCGGAAAATTTGTATGGGGGTCGTAAGCTACAGAATCCTCATCATTTGGTTGGGCCACTACAAGTGAATGATAATATGATTGCTACCGCCCTTGAGCATTTTGACGTTGCTCGTCAGATGTTGACTACCTATGGTTGGAGTCCTCCCTTGACAGATGAGCACAGTGATAGTGGTTTTTCCCTTGCAGTAATACATGCACTCCGAGAAGCAATTGGAACGATGAAACAAAACTATCTAAAACTTCTAGCAGACAGGGATTTCCTTCTCGAGTGGGATTGCATCTGTTATGACGCATGGAAGGGAAAGGAGGAGCGGATCGATGAGCTCACTCATGAGCTAGAGGTGACTATGGATTCATTGCAGAGCACCCAGTTGGCTCTTCGAGAGTTACAGTTACAGATTGAGAGGCTTACCGTGGCGTTGAGTTTAGCACAATCTTCACCACCTTTGGATATAGTTCAGTCTTCCATGGCAGCGGTTGGTGAGGAGTATACACCCATGGTTCATAGCAGTGTGGGAGATGTTGAGGATGAGGTTACATCCATCTCGGTCACAGGAGCAGTGGATACAGATAGGATGAGGGCCCTAGATGAGAGTTGCAATGAGCCACGCGTTGCACCAGGTTCTCCTGAGATTAGTCCCGTGATAGGTGATGCAGGGCATTTCATTGTTAGTTCCTGTGACATGGTTGTGGATTCACTAGAGAGTTGTGTGACAACCCTCGATACTTGCCCATCTTCACAGCAGATATTCAGAGTCTCATCCAGTTGGGAGATTGGTACTTATGATGATTTGTTTCCCTCTCCTAGAAGCAAATCAATCTTTTCATCCGATGCAGTTGACTATGATCGGCAGCTGGTTGAGCCAAGTCAGGGGTACAACTCAGTTTATTATTCTAGCGATTCAGAGATGGATGATTCAGATCAGTATGGGGTGATTGTGCAGTTTGTGAACAATCCATTATTTGAATTTGATGGTGGTTTGGTCTATGATAATCCACTCTTCGAGTTGGAGGCTGATCGTACTCTTGATGCTAGTTCTTGGTTGGGTGATAATCGTAGTGTTTGGGATTGTTCCAGTGCATCGCAATTCCAAACAAGACTCACAGAGGAGTTTAATGAGGTGTACACGGTGAGGAGTGCTTATAGTTTTTCCTTTGATCCACCTGTACATGATTTGTATTCGATGCACCATACTTGTGCACAGGGTGAATCTCTCGGTACAGTTGAGGGGAGTAATTCATTATTGTGTGCAGAGTTACCATCTTCACAAGATGGGGTTGGCGGCTGCAAGTACTTGACTCAGTTGTTTGTGGAGTATTACTTGCAGGGACAGCAGTCCGTTTTACATCATGCCGATATGTATTTGACAGGGTTTGATACTTCTATGTCTCAGATTTTTCATACAGGTACATGGTTACAGGGCGACTATGGTGTTAGTTGGCATGATGGATGGGTCAGTTATCACATCCATGAGGTTGTGGCAGAGGACAGGGAGAGATTCAGTGTAGCAAGTGCTTCTAGAAGTTATTTTCTCCACATGACCGATGGGTGTGAATTCAGACTGTATTGGGATCCAGGTGGTGACAGTTTGGGTACTGAGTATTGGATGGGTCCCACTGGGTCACTTCACTATTCTCAGCATGGTGAAGTTGGAGGTAGTAGAGCGCAGTGGCAGTCGGAGGATGACAGTCACGACAGACTTTCACTCTAGGTTTGGGATCCAGGGATAGTTTGCGCAGTTGAGTTTTTGTTGATGCTACAGGAGACAGTTCGAGATGTGTGGGACATTTCACAGTTTTTCTTTTGGGCCTCCCGAGGATTGGAGTTTCTTTGCAGTGGAGATTGCTTGGGGTCAAGCAATTTTAGGGAGGGCGGATCATTATGTCCCCATTTTTACCTAGCATCGGTTCGTAAGATCATTCATCAGAGACCCCGAGGTCGGCTGCAGGGTTAGAGGGTCGTTTGGGAGCTTGGCTCAGCTTCAGACAGGCAGTGTTGATCAATTGGCTTTCGTTTGGGCTCGATCGGAGGCTTCTTGCAGAGTTGCTATTTTTAGCAGTTCCTGGCAGGCAACGTGGGACCCCTGCTATTTTTAGCAGTATGACTTTGGCAGCGTTCAGAATCACTTCAGTGTTCGTCAGCTTCAGACGGAACAGTAATCGGATGAGGAACGAGAGAAATATTAATATTTAATTGTATTAATTAAATATTAATTATTTAATGTTTATAATATAAAGTTATAATTTTTAATTATAACTTAAGTGATTCTCATAAAGCGGGCGCCCAACATCAGGGAAGGGGCCATTTGCATATTAAATTTATAATTTAATATTTTGGCCGAGACTATTGAAAGATTAAAAAGAATTAAAAGTTAAATATATTAAAATTCCCTATTATTAAGGAAATCGCACTTTTGAGCAATATAGTGCATTTGCCTTGGGAATTGGGCGGTCATGACATTTATGAATTGAAACTGGTCAAGTTTTTGCCTGAGCACAGAACCTTAGGGTTTGAAGTTCGAATTCCTTGGAGAACGAGCCATCTCCACTGGAAGCAGTTCAGAGGGTGTGAAATAACACCTGATCTATTGCAGCTAAGAGATTTCTTCACACAGGAGGAATCATTGAGCATCAGAGATTGTCTGTTTTCAGAGATTTTATCAGAGCTTATCATTCAGAATACCTTCCATCATCTAGGCGCCCATATTCAAAGATCTGGAGAGAGTTACAGAGAAAGCCGTACAAGTTATTATTGCTGCTGTTATTACCAGGTCGTACCATTCTATGTCAGGCCGTACCATATCAGCAAGGACGTCTTTTTGTCCCAGAGCACAACGCCTTCCTTTTTCATCATTTGTCTTCAGCAGGAGAGGCGCATATACCAAGGGAGCATTTGGGAAGCATCTGGCAGAGGAAAAGTGTGTCAACAAGTGAGTCGTACCTTCTCACATCTCATTCATGGCGGCTGAAACCAGGTTCATTAAATACTGAAAATACATTGCTTTATTTATTGCATGTAATAGAAATCTATTGTAATCGCTCCAGAAAGTGAAATAAATACACTAGCATCCATTTCCCATCATTATCAGAGTTATTTGATTTTTATAGAATTTATTATTATTTTACAAGCAAATCGTACCATTCATTTATTGCATCAAAAACACAAAAATTGCAAAAGGCCTAAACGCCGAAAACCTAAAACTACCGTAATCAGATCGGAGGAAACAAGGGTTTCTACATTAAATGTACTCTCAGCATTCACTTCTTATTTGATAATACCCTTCTTCATTTAGATGAACTTCCTGCTCTGCTTGATCCTGTCACTAACGGAATATTCATCCTCCTTTGTTAATCAGCATTACTAGAACCACTTCTACATCCTCTTCATCAATTAGGAAAATTCATCTGGAACCCTCCATAGTTTTCCAGTCAAACCTGAATCTTTGTACTTTTGGATTGCTATAGCTTATCTTATGATCCTTTCAATGTCGACATAAGCAATCTGATTCCTTTTAGTATTTTAGAGCAACAATTAAAAAGAAATGTATAAAGAATTTGGTTTACATCATTAAATTAAATTAATCTTTTAATCTGTCATTCTTTAAATTAAGAATCTTCTCTAACACAACAGTTTCTTTTTGAAGCCATATTTTACAAAAATTTCAACTTACAGCTGCTAGAGATCTTATGGTACAAGCTACATTGTATGTTGTCATTAGCTTGTCTAGGAAAGGCCTTATTTTTCCTCCATATAAATGAAAAATGAGCTTCAACGAGAATACATGTGGTAACGTGGGCATTTTATAATCTACCTAGTCTCCAGTGTTGCTAATTGCAGCCAACCTTAGCAACATGGGATTCAGAGGTCTTTATTTATCCCCTGAAACCATATTCATAAAGCATCTATTGTTTTCCGAGCAAAATATTCTCCCTGATTGTCCCTTTTGCAAACACACGGTGCATCTTCTTTGACACTTTATGAAATGTCCTAGCTTAAATTGTGGAAGTTACTACTTAAAAATCTAGAAATTATGGTTGTCTCAAAACCCATAAAAGGAAGAGAACTTAATGGATGCTTATTCTGATTTACCTTCACAAATAGATTCCATCCTTCACATAACTTTGTTGAAATTATATGCTTGGGGTATAAAAACATAAGCATGGTGTTTGTCAAATTAAGTAAATGCTAATCTTCCCCTGCATGTCAGCACCGAGAAAAATATAAATCAAAGCTTTTGGAGCATAACACTGTCTAGATAGCATTCCTTATTGAATCAATTTTTTCAGAAATCATATTAGTAAAACATGCACCCTACCTGCTTGAACTCAACCATAGTCCCCAACTTCTTGCCGAAAAATTTGACTAACTTCATTTCGACAGCAAAACAAAGCGAGGGTATGGCTGGGAGAACCTCACGCAAACTAAAATCAAGTAACTCATATAGACCGACCTTGGGAATAGCGTAGTGTTCAGAACTGCCTATCAGGGAGCCGAATATGCCCTTCTTCGTTTACCCTGCGGATTAAGTAACCATATAAAGATAATTTTCCATTGACTAGCGGTCAGTATTAACAGGTGAGAGGATTTTTGTCTCTCAAAGGGTACAATTTAGGGTCGCATTCAAATTAGCATTCTACCCAGAAATTCGGTTATCAGTGTCACTGGCTACATGCGGCAGGGTTCCATCCTTATTGAGGCGGGTAATGGCGACAGGCAAACTACTTTACAATTTGCTTAATGTTAATTTAGTTTGGAAAATTAGGAAACAATACACCAATTGCACGTTGCCGCACGTAGGAAACCTTTTGGCTTTGAAATACCCTGGACTTGCACCGGGTTTCATGCCATCGTGAACCAGGATATCGTCATGGCTATTGGTACTGGCTTATCCCAAAACCATGACCCTTTTGATAACTCCTAATACATACCTTCAAAGAAACTTTATACTTTAAATTTTTAACTTTCCACCAAGTATAATCGATTTCACCTAACAAGTTAAAAGTCTGTTCAAGTATAGCCTTCCTCCTAGCATGATCCATGTTACCCAAAAGGTCAAAATTCTGTCAAAGCGAGCAAACTATGAGAAAAAACATTTAAATATCTAAACCTTTACACCAAACAACATATCAACCGAGAAAAACTGGTAAGGCAAAGAGTCGGTTCCTGTCAAAAAGCTTGTTCAAATGCATAAAGCCAAAGAATTATCAGATCAAAGGGAGCTTGAAAAAAAAAAACTGCACTTGGGTCATGACCATATCATTAGATTCTAAAATACCTTGCTCCCCATCTAGCTAGAAAATGGCCCACATAAAGATATCTCAAAACATAAGGAGGCACTAGGATTCCACTGCCATTTTGTGACTCTGCATCACAATCCAGACTGCTTGATTCTTTTGCATGTGAATTATTACTTGTTGCCCCAATAATTTCTTCTTCTTCCAAATTAGTTTTTCCCTGTGGCAGAAGATGCTCCTCCAACTCTGCCATGGATGATCTAGTATTAAGACACCAAATCACAGTTTACCTTCCAAACAAGCTATAAACATGTATATACATAAACACTCTAAGACCCCACGTTGCACATCCTGCTTGCCAAATTTGATCGACCAACTTTAGTTTTAGCAGATAAACCAGGAATTCCGTGTTGGGTAATGCTCGTTATGAATCAGAATTGGCCCGAGATGAACTTAAGCAAGGAAAAAGATCGCATTATGTGTGTATAACCATAATCCAATCTTAGCTTGAATCAGTTCACTTATTAACTTGCATGCATGACTACCCAGGATCATTCTCAATTATAGAAGCTATATAACACAGATTTAGCTTCCACTGTAGATCGCCTCTCGGCGAAATTAGTGTCCTCTAGAAGACCATGGACTGCATCCATACGTACAAAACCATGTCCATGGCTGCGTGACTGTTTTGCGACAGAGATGTGTTCTGACTTATATCACAAATATCATATTGATGTATATTAAAATATGTTTCCCAAGATTGTTAAAAAATATATGATTGTTTATAATTACCTACATGTTAAAAAATAAAATATATTTTATTTTGATTAACTGATACCTATGTATTAAAATATGTTTCCCAAGATCTCCAAGCGCTGTGTTTGGGTTTCCCACATGGCTTTAAATAGAATGCATAAATTTGCATGCAGAGATTATAAAATTGTTTTTAGTTTCTCAAAAAAACTATATAATTATTTATTTGATTTTTTAAAAATCTTCTCGACTAGAGGCTGGAATTTATAATTGAAAATGTCTAGTAGGATTTTATGGGGCATGCATTTTACATGGGATTTTATTCATTTTTTAATGAAGATCGATAACTATTTTGTTATGATGAATGAATGAATGAAAGATCTTAATGACGTCCACGAGACTAAACAGTCTATGGGACCAAGAAATTCAACAACTTAGTTTGTCTCCAGACTCTTCTCCAGATCAGAGCTCCTGCTATTAATTTTGACTAGGAGGCTAGCCGTCTGATTTATCTTATCCTCCTCAAATAACTGCTGCATATTGCCCACATCTGAAATACTTGAGTACTGATTACGGATATTTTCGTACGCTGTGCATTCCATGACGAAGTGCCACTCCGTTTCCACCACTCCCTTATTACAAAATAAGCACGTTCTTTCTTCCCAAGTTTCCTTAGGAGAGTCTAGCCGTCTGATTTATCGTATCCTCCTCAAATAACTGCTGCATATTGCCCACATCTGAAATACTTGAGTACTGATTACGGATATTTTAGTACGCTGTGCATTCCATGATGGGATGCAAGTTGAATCAGTCTATATTATAATTAATGCTGCATTTAAAACCAATTCTACCTGTTTAGAAAGAGATTGATTTTCCTAATTACTCTTTATTTTATTTTTTCTATGAAGTTGAGCGGCAAGAATAGATAGTTTTAAAATGGTTTTAAACTAAAGTAATACCAATGAATAAGATACAGCCTTCGCTTATTTAATTCAGTCACATTATTTTCCATATGTATTTAGAGATTGTGTCTTTCTAATCTAAGTCTAACTTACCTTATCGATTATATTTTAAAATTTTACATAAGACACAGTATTTATCTTTTACAAATTTTATAATTTTTTTAATAATGTTAATTTATTTTTAAATTAATATTATAATTTTATTTATTTTATTTATTATATTTTATAATATTTATTGGATGCAATAATCATTAGTATAATTATAATGTTATGTATTATATATTTATTTTATATATAATCTATATTATAATTATATTATATAATATGTTTATTTAATTTAATCTTATATGTATTAAATATGATAATATTTAAAATTAATTTATACAAAATTAGAAGAGTTGATTAGAGAGCGGATTAATCATATAAAATTTAATATAATTATAGTATAGATTTAATATATAAAATAGATAAATAATTAAATAATACATATATATAGATATTAAATATAATATAATATATAAATGTATAATTTGATACTTCGTAGATAAATATTTATATATATCTTTATGATTATAAATACTTTTTAATATATTAAAAATAATTAAAATATCATAGTAGATAATACCTAATATTAATTGATAATAACTATATACTATATATAATATATAATTATAATATGATTAACTATAAGTAATTTAATATAACTATAGATATCATTAATGGAACCTCATTATCTTCTTGTTTCTCCCTCCCTATTTCTATCTCTATCTCTATCTCTATATCTCTAACTTTCCCCCTCTCTATCTCTCCCTCTCCCTCCCTATCTCCATTTTCCTCTCCATCTCTATTTTCCTCTCTATCTCTCTCCCCTGTCTCTATTTGTTTACCTCTATTTGTTTACCTCTCCCTACATTTATCTCTATCTCTCCCTCTCTCCCATAAATTGTATATATCTCTACTTCTCTATCATCTCCCTATTTCTCTCCCTCCCTCTCTATCTCTATCTTTGTATCTTTCTCTCGCTCACACTCTCTCTCTCTCTTTATTTATCCCTCCCTATCTCTATCTCTATATCTCTCACTCACACACACTCCTTATTTCTTCTTCCCTATCGCTATCTCTCCTTCTATTACTTGTCTCCATCACCACCTTTATCTCTCGGTCTTTCCCCCTCTATCTCTATCTTCCCATGTCTCCCTCTCCCTCTCTATCTATATTTCATTATCTCTCTCTTACTCACTCCATCTCTCCTTCCAACTCTCTTGCTCTCTCTCTATAAATATATATCCCTCTCTCTACCTCTTTATCTATCACTTCCTATATCTTTATATCTCTCCATCTCCCCCTCTCTCATTGTCTCCCTCTTTCTATCTCTATTTCTCATTCTCATCTTCCTCTCCCCTTCCATATCTCCTTCTCTGTATATTTATCTCTCTCTCGCCCTCTATATTTTCCCAAATTATATCTATATCTATATCTCTCCTTCAAATACCTATATCTCCCTCTCTCTCTCTCTCTCTTTCTATCCATATCTCTCTAACTCTATCTCCCTATCCCTCTTTGTCTCTCTATATATACCTCCATCTATATCACTCCCTCCCCATCTATTAAAAACATGAGCTTGTTGGTAATGGGACTTGATTATCTTCCTAATTTAGAGGCTTTGTTTCAATCATGTTTGGATCCATGCATTTTGAAGCTATCACTTCTCTATTGAGACCTTTGTTGCACAAACAATATCATTTGCTAACTAGCCTACCAATTGATCTCACTCCTCTCTTTATCTCTTTTTATCCATATCTTTATCTACCTCTATCTCTCTATCTCTCTCCCTATCTCTCTATCTCTTTCCTTATCCCTATTTATCTCTCTCTATATTGCCCTCTATCTATATCCATGGCTCCCTCCCTCTCCCTCTCAATCTCTTTATATTAAGCTATATCTCCCTCTCCCCCTTCTTCTCTCTCTCCCTCTCTTCCCTGTCTTCTCTCTCACTCTACCCATTTCTCTCCCTCTCTCATCCCTCTTATCTCTCTCCTTCCTCTACCTATCTCTCTCCCTCTCTCCCCATCACTCTCTCTCTTCCTTCACATCTCTATCTCTTCTTCTCCATCTCCCCCTCTCTATCTCTCTATATATTTTTCTTCATCTTCCTCTCTCCTTCTATCTTCATTTCTACCTATATCTTCATCTCCCCCCTCTATCTCAAGACATGTTTCAATTCACACCTCTGTAATGTGGATTAGGAACAGACAGCTAGATACATGTAGTTAGACTATTCTTCAAATTAAGAAAGGAAGCTCCCTCTTCATTGATTATGCTTAAAAATAAATACTAAACTACTGCCAATCTTTTTATTTTTTAGCTAAGAGCACAAGGTTATAAAACACTTTGTGTTACAGCTAAGGTTTTCTCTAGTTTCATAACTTCAAACTATAACTAATCCTATTCTAATAATGCTTCTAATAACTCAAGTAAATTCAGAGCCTGGGAATTAGAAGTAAATAAGGAATGATTAATTTGACACAAAATCTTAAATAAACTCGCTTCTAGAACACACCCGAATACTCATTGTACTTATTAGATGTAAGTTGAAATAAAGATTAAACATAAGACAAAGTATTGAAATATATTGAGACAGTAGATCAGAGTAAGATAGGCATGAGATTTCCTTCCTCAATTTTATAACAGTAAAAACACTTATGGAAAAGTAGGATTGCAATATGTGATCAAACCAGATTACATAAACAAAAGTGAATAAACACTGAATAGAAAAGTTGTAAGAAAAATAGGCTCAACAAATTTGTTACCACAACAATGGTTAAAAATAAATGGGCAAGGCTGCCCTTATTTATGTACACAAATAAGGAGTAGGGAACCCTAAAATCTCCTTATTTTTAACAACTAGTATTGCCAACATTCAATCTTTATTTCTAAGACTAAACAAAAGATAACTAACAATTAACTGGACTACAAACATTAGTTAACTGATTTAACAATAAGAAAATCTCCAACTATACATTTGATATTTCTAAAGAATAGATATGAATGAAA
>VDFB02174879.1:0-21190 GCA_007258455.2 Sequoia sempervirens | reverse complement strand
CACTTGCTTCCTAGAAAGTTCCTGCCCCTACTCTCCCAATGATGGAATTTCTAGTTGTTGCTACTCAAAAAAATCTCACTATTCATGCCCCTCATTCTATCATGGGGTTGGATAACACCCTTGAATTCATTCAGAAAGTAGCCATAGGTTGGATTCCTAATGAAATGCATGATACAAATAGTTCGCAAAAGCCACCTTCTCCCCTATCACCTAGACATATTCATGTCAACATTAACATTAATGTGCATCCTAAGAGTATTCACAACCACTCAAAAGGATTGACAAGTTAGAAGCAACTGAAACAGTAACTAAGCAAGTTTGATTATATTTTAGTCCCTCTTGATATAATACCATGTCAACTTGGAAAACTTCTCTCCCACCACCGATTTCATGACCAAACAGTCGATGCTTGAACAAGGTGAATATTGGTTAGTATACTTTTCCTTTACTAGAAAGGGTAAGGGAAAATTTGAGTCTAGATAGCACTGATATAGTGTAATGGCAAAGTCAGTCTGTTTTTTTTTATGGCTGTGAGTGAGGAGTACAATTTTGCATGCACCAAGCATGAAGAAAGTTTTGACAGTGTTAATATTTTAAAAAACAAAATTTAGGATACACATATACACAGAAAAATTCAAGGTCAGATTAAGGGTATGAATATGAAAGATGGTTGTATACAAGATGTTACAAATCAGCTTGCCTGATTGGAGACAATATCTCAAATCCGTTAGTTTTTCTTTCACCAAGAAATAAGAAAGTTTTGACAAAGTTTATTTTCCAAAGAACAAATTTTTAGATACACCTGTTGTGACCTTTTCACACATCACCCCATTCAAAATGGGGACCCCCTAATTTTTGCTTCATCCCTGTCTTTTGGCTTTGGTTTTTCCCGCTGTCTCTCTCTTTGTTGTCTATCTTTCCGGGGATGTGCCCGTCTGAATTGAAAGTTTTTGTTGAGTCTATAGAATTAGGGTTTGTGCTTTTCATGTCAATTTGAGGTCAATTTGAGTTGGTTAATTGCATTCTGAGTATTGCATCATGATTAAGACACTTCAAACTGCTTGCCTGCAAATTTTGAGCTGAAACAGACAACTTGCTATTTTTAGCAGTCCAGGCTTCAGGAGCCAATTTCAAGGTTTGCATGTTGACATTTTCAATGCATGTCTGGAGAATCTTTCTGGGTTTTCCAAGACCTACGCAATGATATAACATGCAAGATGAGATGATAACTTTCAACAGTCTTGACTTCGGAGGCTATTTTTAGGGTTTGCATGTTGGAGTCTTCAACACATGTCTGGATATTCTTTGTGGGTTTTTCAAGAGCTTCGCAGTGATGTAACATGCAAGCCAGGATCAGGAATTTTTGCAGAGTTGTTTTCAAGAGCAAATTTTAGGGTTTGCATGTTGGACTTTTCAATGCATGTCAACATATTCTTCATGGGTTTTTCAAGAGCTACGCAACAAGGTAACATGCAAGCAAAGTTGATCACTTTTCAAGAACTTACTATTTTTAGCCAGTGCTCGCATGCAGTCCAGTTTGTTGGGTTTTTCTGGGTTTTGTGAGATCTCTCGGGCAGTGTGACATGCAAACGCATCCGGTAGCTAATTGGTCACTTTTTCAAATACTTACTATTTTTAGCAGGATCACTCCAGTTGCTACCCAGCACTTCAGCATCACGAACAGGGCGACATGCAACAAAAACGGGGTCAAACAAAGATCGTTTAAGCAACATGCAAGTCGGATTAGGGTTTCCAGCTTCGGGACCCAAAATGAAGGGTCAAATGCCAAAATCTCTAAAAACTGATGTATCCCACTGCGATCAATATCTTTCAAGGAGTCCACTGGTAAAATTTGAAGGCAATCTAAGCACTTACTAATTATAGTAAGTCACTTCTCAAACAGGCTATAAATAGCAGTTCAACGCAAGGCACCAGTGTGAACAAGTCAGTCAACCCACGAGGACCCCATGGAGCAAATTCCACGTCAAATAGAGTTGCAGAAGTCCTGAAATCAAGCAATTACTATAAATAGTAAGTTAGCTCCAGAAACAAGCTATAAATAGCAAGTTGACACAAGATGGCAATGTGAACGGACCAACTAGACCATGAGGATCCTATGGTGTAAATTTCAAATCAATTCAAGCTACAAAAGTGTGAAAACTAGAGGCTTACTAAATATAGTAAACAAGGGGCGAGCAAGCTAGAAAAGTGGCTAAGTGTTGCAGGACCCCTCATATGCGCCCAACCTTGAGAGGAGCTCAAAAAATCAACTAAGTCAGGAGAAATTCTCTCTCCACACCTCAAATGCGCCCAAGGTGGAGGGAAGAAGTTGAGAAATTTTCCTAAGGCAAGAAAAATTCTTGTTGCCTAGCCTAGATGCGCCCATGTTGGAATAGGGGTGGAGGTTAAGAAAAAGTTTCTAAGTCTTGAAGTTCCTCCTAGCCCCCCTAAATGCGCCCTCATCAAGGAAAGGTGTTAGAAAATTTCCTAAGTCTTAAAGTTCCTACTCAGCCTCTCAAATGCGCCCACCTTGCCATGGAGAAATATGCTAAGTGTTGGAAATCTTGCAGGGGCCTTGAAATGCGCCCATGTCACCTAGCACCATGGAGGGCGTTGAGAAATGGCTAAGGAAAATTGAAATTCCTCCTTGACCCCTGAAATGCACCCAAGTTAGGAAAGCATGTAAGGAATCTTCCAAAGGCGTTGAAATTCCTCCTTGATACTCCAAATGCGCCCATGATTGGAGATGGCTTTAGAAAAGTTTCTAAGTGTTGTTAATTCCTCCATGACCCCTCAAATGCGCCCAACTTGTTGGGCTATGGAGAAGTGTTCTAAGTGTTAAAACTTCCTGCTTGACCCCCTAGATGTGCCCTTGATGGAGATGGAACTAGAAAATTTTCTAAGTAAAAATTCCTGTAGAGGGTCCCAAATGCACCCAAGTTGGCTAGTGGCTAAGGAAAAAGTTGCTAAGTGTTAAAAGTTCCTGCTCAGCCCCTCAAATGCGCCCACCTTGCCATGGGGGATGTTCAAAAAATTTCTAAGTGTGAGAAATTCCTGTTGCCTAGCCTAAATGTGCCCATGCTAGAGGCTAGATTGGAAAAAAATTTCTAAGTGTGAGAATTCCTCCTCACCCAGTCAAATGCGCCCCCAAGAGGATGAAGATAGGGTGATGAGTTTTCTGAGTAAGAAGTTCCTGCTACCCCCTTGATATGCGCCCAAAGTTGTTGAAGGTGGTGGCTTTTAAAAAAATGTTCTAAGTATTGTTAATTCCTCCTAGCCCCCCTAAATGTGCCCTCATCAAGTCAAGGTGAGAAAAAGTTTCTAAGTATAAAATTTTCCTCCTCCACCCCTCATATGCGCCCAAGGTGGAGTTGGGTAAGTTGAAAATATGCTAAGTATGGGAAAATTCCCCCTCATCTAGAGAAATGCGTCCAACTTGGAGGAGAAACAAGAATATTTCTAAGGCATTATAAATTCCTCCTAGACCCCTCATATGCGCCCAAAATTGGCCAAGGATGATGGCTTTTGAAAAAAAAATTCTAAGTGTTAAAATTTCTCCTCCCCTAGAGAAATACACCCAACCTTGGGAAGAGATGAGGAAATTTTCTAAGGCATGTATGAACTGGCAGAGAAGGAGTCAAAATGCGCCCAACTTCAGGAGGTGAATTGGAAAATTTTCTGAAGGCAAGAAAAGAAATACACCCATAGGGGAAGAGTGAGAATAAACTTTGATGATGAAATGTTTCTCTAAGGCATAAAATTCAAAAATTAAATGTACCCCTTCATAGTGATACACATGAATTTGGCATTTTCTGAGGGGAATTTTCTTCTGGGTACTGGATATCTTCGACAAGGAGATGATTTTGAAACTTTTCACGCCTCGCCTGAGACTTTAAGATGGAGATTTTACTCGAGCGCCCGGTTGATGAAATTTTCTAGAGGAAATAAATTATTTCTAAGGCAAATGGGTTCAAAATTTGGCTAAAGCAAAAGGGGGATATCATGTTGGTTGGAAAATTTTCTAAGGCAAAGATAAATAAAACAACACCCTCTAAACGCGCCCTCAAGACGGATGAAAGTTTCTAAGACATCAAAAATGAGCATCGAGGAGGATACATGGTCAAAGTACGCCTATGATAAAAGGGTATGAAGAAAGCAAAGTTTGCTAGAGAAAAGTGATGAACTCTATCAGATCCAAAGATCAATCGGACATTGGAGATCAAAACATGGATATCAGGTGAGTAAAGTGGATTTATATTATAAAATGTTTTGATGCTCTTCTTTTGTTTGCAAGATGAACGTCGGGACCAAGGTGGGAGAACTTGAAGTGATGGAGCGAATACTTCGGGACAATATTGCAACTGTAGGATGAAATAAAGTTACGTGTTTCAAGCCCCTCCATGATGTCTCACTTGCGTCCAAACCATGAAGGGAGATGTTATCAGAAATGGCTAAGTGTTGGAATTTCTCCTCAAAGACCCAATATGCACCCAACGCAATTAGGCAAATGGAAAGCAGGAATGATTGAATCCAAGACAAGAAAATATTTCAAGTTCAGATTGAAGGAAAAGATGAAGGCCCAGGCGTTGGAGACTCACGTCATGACAGATTGAAGGACAGAATAAAGGAATTCTTCTTAAGTCTAAAGTCCTCCGGCAATGACCCAGAAGATGTTCTCCAGCATACTCCGCATAACCAAAGGTACCATGACAACAAGGAGGAAGATCATCGTCAAATAGCTGAACATACCTGCCATATCAGTCCAAGAAGTTGAAGCCATGATGATCAGACTCATTGAATTTGCAGTCGAGAAGAAGAACAAGAACAATGCGAACACGGTTCCAAACAGGAATCTTCTAGAGGGATGGTGGACATTAATTGCTCATTTATTACCCCACTCTTCTTGGTGGCAATTTTTAGGGTTAGGGCTTACGTGGCTCAATCTAAGCCCTTCATTGTAATTGAATCTTAAGTTGTCCATTGGACTGGGCCAACTATAAAAGGGGCATCCCCCCCTCATTTGTACACTATTAGATTAGGATCAGAGAATAGCAGAGAGACTGATAGTGTAGTATAGATTGGTAGGATAGTTTGAAGAAGGAAAGTTTTTCCTTTGAAAACTTTGTAAGAAATTGTTGTGAACACTCTCTCAATAAAAAGAGTTTTCATTGTTAATGATCTTGTCTTTTGTTGTGGGTAGCTAGCAAGGTTTCTTTGTCCTTCTGATTCGAGTAGTAGCTTAAAGTAGAGTAAATTTCATTTCATGCAAGTAGATAATAGTAATGGAATGTGGTGTTTGACCTAAGCAAGCTTCGCTTATCCATACTAATTAGCGATTCAATCGACAAGCAGGTTTGCTCCTTTGCTCATGTCCCTTCCAAATGACATCTCTCGAGCTCAATGATATTTTATTATGCAACCCCCTCGTAGGGCTGATGGGATGGATAGAGGGTCTTGATGGAGCTTGGCTCGGGCTTCGGGGCTTGTCTATTTTACTAGTTGGCTTTCGTCGCTCATCTCTGACACTATTTTGCCCGAAGTTGCTATTTTTAGCAGTATTTGGCACTCAGCGAGGCACCCCTGCTATTTTTAGCAGTATGGTTTGATCATGTGCAGAATCATTCACTCTTTCGCCAGCTTCAGACGGTTCGTGAATCAGACGCTTCTTGAGGGAGATATTAATATTTAATTGATTAATTAAATATTAATTAATTGGAGCATATATTATAAAGTTACAATATTTTAATATTATAACTTAAGTGAATATCAAGGGGTCGACCATCATTGTAAAGGGGACAATTTTCAATTAATCTTTTAATTAAAAGGTGGCCTCCAACTTAGGAAGAATTAAAAGGTGAAATATAATTTTATTTTAATAATTTGCCTTTTTGGGGAAAATCACACTTCTCAAAGAATATAAGGTTTTGCCTTGGGATTCGAGCCAATTATGATGTTGATTATTGAATTTTTTGAGCAAGACTTCTTCCGGAGAACGAATCCTAGGGTTTCTGTTGTCTACAGACATTGGAGAACGAGCCATCTTCAATGTTGCGATTCAGAGGCTGTGAGATACCAGCTGATCTATTGCATTTCAGAGAGATTTCTTCATTCAGGAGAGATCACAGAACATTCACCGAGTATTGATTATCAGAGTTTACAGCACGAGATTCATTCAGTAGGGTTTCATCTGTTGAGGCGCATATTTCATTGAGATCCATAGACACCATTGAGGGCCGTACATTTTATTTGTTTGTTGGCTGCTGTTTCAAGGCCGTACTATTTCTATACCAGGCCGTACCATCTCAAAGGGCCGTACTTTTTTGTTCAAGACAAATCGCCTTCCATTTTGATCTTCTGGCTTCTACCCAGTTGGCGCATTTACCTCTGGATCAATCTTTTGGCATTTGACGGAGGAACAAGTGGATATTTATTGCAGCCGTACCAGTTCTCAATCATTCTCAGCTTGCTGCAAATCAGGTTCTTTTGAATAATATTTGTCTAATCTTGCCTGTATTTCAGAGATTCTTATTGTAATTGCTATGGCAAAAATAATGAAATCAATAGTTATCGATTCCTGAGCCTATTTGTATTAGATCTGAGCTTATTGTATTTATCTGCAATTTTATATCAAATTCTTTCCAAAATCGCATTCTTTCTTATTCATGCAAAAACATCAAAAAAAATCAAAATACACCAAAACAGTCAAAAAACACACAGTTTCGGAAAACAGGGGAAACAGGGGTTTCTTAAGCAGCCTTTGTGCTGGTCAACTAGAAACATTGTAGACATAACTTCAATCACAATTTGAATGATGGTATGCCGTTGTGATGGTATTCATGTCAAGCAGGGTTTGAATATCTTTTATCACCTCCTTGAAGATTGTAACCACTCCACCTGAAGTAACCAATGCGCAGGCAGTGCCGGGTCCGTTAAAGTTTGCTGGAAGTTGAGTCCCGCTATCTTGTGAATCAGAATTTTAGACCTCTCTAAACCTCAACTCATTTAAATTCAGTACTTTTTGGTTAGTTTAGGAAACAAGAGCTTTATAGACAAACCTTTCGAGCATTCAAATTCCTTTCTCCATTGTTGAATAATTTTGTAAGTCCCCTTGAAATACAGCAAATCACATCGAGCCAATTGAGACTATCCACTGCATGAAGGAACCTTGGAGTTGAATGCATGATCTTTCTAGCAATCTTAGCATGCAGGAGATTTTGTTCAAGAGAGGATAGAGTCACCGTTGGTAACTTTATTCTATGTTGGTGCGGTCACGAAAAACACATCAACAACACCCACGCAACAAAGCATAGTTTGCATACTCATACTTGGCAGACTAAAAATTTTCTGACTTGACAGCTTTAAAATACTTAAATATCTTAAAAAACATAAATTTTATGCAAAATACAGTTACACATGTATCAAATGAGACTATATAACATTGGGAAAGTGTTTTCTATTATATTTGAATGCAAATAGAGTACAAAATTGCACATCATGCAAATACAACAGCCAGCTGATAACTGATATGAATTTATAATGATTGTCATTGAAAATCATTATTTATAAAATTTTCCCTTTGAATCTGCTATCTATAAACTCACTCCACTTTGTTCAAGAATACTCAAATTCTTGACGTGATCTTTCCCCTTGAGCGTGCAGGGATTAAAAAGGCCAAAAACAGTGTGTTTTAGTGTCCAACCCACATTTGGCAGTGCCTGTTTGTACGACACAAGTTCTCTACTCACACACACAAGTACTTACATGAATTAAAGTGGAAAACTCACTAGAAACTCTTTTCTGCAGAGACTCATAAGTTAAAGTCAGAAAAACTTGGTGATGAAAAAAATTTGCAAGTACTTGGCAGGTAGGTAATCTATGCAATAAAGTTTAAAAAGGAAAAACTAAGGGTAAGAAATGAATGATGATCATATAGAAAGTGTTATAAATAAACTTTCCCGATTGGAAACAATGTCTCAACTCCATTACATATCACCCAGATTGCATTAGGAAACATGATAAAATGCATGCTCAATCCTATATAAATCAGTTTTTAAATCAGGAAAAAAGTTGACTAAGATGGCTAATGGAGGTCTACAGTTGATGTTACAGATTAATTCTTGAAAAAGCACCTACACTAGAAAGATAAAGAGATGCACGACAAGACAGTTAAGCTGGAAAATGGAGTGTCACAATTGGACTATCAAATGATCCAATAGAAGAAGCAACATGTAGCAGCCTTGGATGTGTGGCACCAATAGAAGATGCAACATGTGCAGCCTTGGATAAGTGCCAATTCAAAGTAGGGGGTTTAAAGATAGATTTGGTTGCACTGAAGGAAAAGAATAGGAATAATAGTTATCTTTGAAAAAGATGAGAGCTTGGAAACTTAATTATCAGAATTAAAAACCAAGCTACAGATTAAAGATGAATCCAATGCTTATAAAGGCCTCACCAAGAAGACAATTCAAGGTGCTGAAAATAATTTGGAGACAGAATACAGTCAATCAAAAGGTACCACCTAAGCAAGTGTGGAGCGCAACCCAACACCCTTGGCTTCCAGTCCCCTGTTGCCGTCTTACATGTCTACTTCTACTAACTAGTTCCTAATAGGCATGATGACCAACTAAGAAGGACCAAAGATGTAAAGGAAATTTTGTGTCCTCTTGTGTATCATAATTGTATATACCACTGTGTTACATGGGGATGCATCCCCTGTCCCAAAATACACTGTCCCTGTCCCCAGCCATCCCCGGGACAAGGGGGCACAAATGGGACGTCCCCTTGCCGTCCCCAAAACAAACCAGCGAGCAGGAAACGGCAGGAAACGTCCCTGCCCATTTGGGGACGTCTCCCCAACCCCGATAGGGTTGGGGGATGTAGGAAACGTCCCTCATCATATTGGGGATGGCTAGCCATCCCCCTGCAGACAAGGAACTTTCAGCATTAAAAAAAACTTTAAAAACTCTTTTTTTTTTGTTTAGGGACGGGGGTGTTGATGTGATTTTTGTGACCGCACCAATCAGCAGAACAAAGTTGTCCGAAGGCTACTCCATTCTCTCTTGATCAAAGTATTTTGTGCGCTAAGATTGCGAGATAGATCGCACGTTCAACTCCAAGGTTCCAAAATGCTTTGGAATACCCTCAGTTGGTTGGTTGTGAATTGTTGTTTTCACGAGGGGACTTACACAATTGTTCAAAAGATTTGCAGTTGACAACAAGTTAAAGATTTGAAAGGGATTTTGTGCAAATGATTTGGCGTTGATGTATGACTTTCCTAAAACTAACCAAAATTATACGGAATTGAATGGCTGCAGAGATTTAGAAAATTTAAATCCTAGGCTAAATGCAAGAGGTATTGGGCCTGACTTCAATGAGCTCCAACCGAACGTTGTCTTGCCTCCGTTGGACAGCTTCAACAAGGTTGGTGCAATCTTCAAGGGAGTGAAGAGATGTTCAAATCATGATCCAACAATGCAAATACCATCAAAACGATGCATACATACACATGAATCTTGACCGAAGTTAAACTTAAAAGGTATTCCAGTTGACCACGCAGGACAAACTTACCATCAGTAAGCTTGTTAGTGGTATGGACTAATGAAGCTCACTTAAATCAAACACAACCACTCATAATTAAATACTAACATGAAAATTACTCTAACTTAAATCCTACTTGAAGTCGAAAGACGAAGAAACCTCACAAACTATTCATGACAAAAGTGGAGTTCACCATCAATGAAATTCTTTTATTATGATAGCCTTCATGACAATTTCTTACAAAATTCTCTAAGGGAGAATTCCCCTTCTTCTTCAAACAATGCAATGAAACTACTCTAACTACTTCAAAAATGTCTACTCTCTAGTATGCTCTGATGTATATACCACTAATCTGACTAACTAACTAGTGTACAAATGAGGGAACTCCCCTTTATATAGCTAGCCAAACCAAACGGGTGGTCCAGATCAAATTACAATGGAAGGCTCAGATCGAGCCACCTCAGCCCTAGACAAGATTAACCCTAAAAACCGCCAAAAGGTGGAGGAGTGGCGTCATTAATGATCTCAAAATAGCAGATTCCTCCTTGACCACTATGGGAAATTAATGCCCACTATCCCTCTAGAATATTCTTGTCCACGATTCTGTTTCCATTGTCCTCTCTGAGCGCGTAAGTTACGAACCGGGCCAGCACTGAATCAACTTCCTCTTCTGAAATCGCAGGAGTAAGGTTGAGCTGATACTCAAGAATACCCACCATCTTCTCCTGCCGATCACAAGTCTTTCTCCAAGTCTCAATAGACTCCTATGTGCTCTGAATAATTGCCAAAAATGTAGAGATGTTCTCAAAGTCAAGTTGAGAAAACATCCTCATCTCGGAGAAGAAAGGTTGCAGCCTTGCCTTCAATCCATCTACCTCTATCTCCTCTGGAGTTAGCCTCTTGGCGAACAATGCATCCAATGTATTGAGGATGCCCTCGTGAATATTTCTCATGGCCTTCCTGATTTTAGAAGACTCCACAACTGCCATATCAAAGAAGCCCCTTCTAGTGAATGCAGCCGAATGCCATCCAAGAAAATCATATATGTCTCCAGCCTGGATCACTCCTTCATTGACCAAAGTTTGCATGGGCACACGCATCAGGGCAGCGAGGCGAGGAATGGTTTTGTCCTAGAATATATGAGTGTCACCCCAAGCCTGCTCGATGTCCCCCAAGTGCGAGAGGATATCGGAAGCACTCCGAAAAGAGGAGACAAGATCAGCCATGAATTTCTCTGCCTCAGTGCGAACACCGCCTATCCACTTGTCTCCTTCCCGAATAGCCCTCTTCACCTCTTTGAACCCACTAATTGATTCCCGTGGCAGCTCAGGCGGAAGTTCCACTACTGGGTTCTCCTGAGCACATGGACGCGCCAGATGCTGAACATACCCAACCAACGCCTTATGCTCCTTCTTTAATCTCTTATACTTCCCTTCCTTTCGTACCAGCCTATCCTTCAAAGCTTGAAAAGAATTCTCAGCTTCTTCAACCACCTGTGTTCCGGAGGGACGCCCTAATTCGATCGTAGTAACCGTGTAATTTTCTGGCATCGCGTCATCTAAGTCATAGTCCTCCCTTGGAACGGCAACATGGAAAGTGTGTGAACCAGCCTCATTTGTCTCCATCCAGGAATATTTCCTTGCCCTCTTCCTTTGAGGTGACTTACTTGTCCTATTTAAAAGTTCCTCCATTTCTATTGCCAGGTCAACGTCATCTTCCTAATCTCTCCTTATCGCACGTGAGAGCCAACCTGGAACATTCTACGGGGCACCATAAACAATGAGGGGCTGCTCTTCTGTTGCCTCAACCTCACGAACTTCCTCTTGAGCGATATTTGGCTGAGGCTCATCTGTCTCCATATGCTGGTCATCCTCCTCAAAACCCCGAATGTCAGGTTCCGTTTCATCCTCAAAGGCTGCCTCAAGCGCATGATCAAGGCGAATATCTGTCTCTGTTTCATCTTCTTCTTCTAGCTGATTGGCACCCTCAGGAGCGTTAGCACTATGACTGTCAGGCTCTCTTGGCAACGGCTGGTTAACTTCTCCAATTTCGGGCTCCTCATTCAATCTAGCCCTCTGGTCTACAAGCAGCGATACTTCTTGCACGCTAGAGGATTGTTCTAACAACTGAGTAGGCGATGTATCCTCCGATCCTTGAGGTTCGGGCTGAATTGGTTCTTCTTGTTGTTGCGGCTCTGAAGCTTGGGCAATCTGCTTCTTTTTCTTTGTTGACACTGGTGGTCTCTGATCACCCATGAGATTGTACGAGAGGGAAATTGACCTTCTCCTCAACCTGTGAACATGCCCCTCTACCCAACTCCTCGTGAAGGTCAAGATAGGCATAGACAAAGTGTCTAAGTCTGTAATCTCTAGTTCAGCCCAATCCGGGGGTGAGATTAGCGTGTTCTTTATCGATTCATAGTCTGGGTGAGTAAGTTTGGTATCCTCGTCAACCTTATCCAGGACTTGGACCACTTCGCACTCTCTGATTAATTTAAGAGGCAACCTGGAGAACATTCTTCGTCTAATCTCAGCTTCGTCTCCAGCATTTGCCCAAAAATCCTCCAAGTGAGCCCTATGCCTGTATTCCTCACCCTACACCGTTCCAATCTTCCCCCGAGGATCAAAATCCTGCCTGCTGGTATGGAGAGTGAACTGATAGAACCGTAATTCCTCCTTTGCCTCCTTGGCTGCCTGCAAAGAAGGGCACTCCTCAAGCAAGTTTCCCAAAACAATGGGGAAGTGCAAACCTCCCTTCTTCCTTCTTATAATTTTGTCATAGGCCACCAATTGCCTAGATAGCTCAAGCATTATCATTCTATTCATGGGGTACCTCGGTAGTCGGTAGATGTATGAACTATACCCCGGAAACCTTAAATAGGTGAACTTTGGGAATTGGACAAACCAAAACCCATACTCTTCGATCAGCATTTGCGCTTCTTCAGATATTCTTTGTTGCAATCTTCGTTGAAGGGTCCTCGTGATGCGCATTGTGAAGGCATCATTCACCCTCTTGAAATCAGAGGTGCTCGTGAGATGCAATTGCCTGCAAGATTCATGAATCTTGAACTGATTAAAGCCACACCCAATTGGCTCTTGGTACACCAGCCCCTTGTATTTTGTCATCTATGCCAGCATGTAGATAACATACGAACTCATGTAGAACGTTCTCGTTCTCCTTAGATTTTTGAACTGTTCATTGATGTTATCACTTATTATTTGCGCCCAATCCACATCCGACTTTCCTTCTAGCACCACGCTGATATAGAAGAAAATCCATGGCTCGAACACATATGCTTGCAGGCTGCCATTAACTCGACTGAGCAACATGATCAAATCACAATATTCTTGCTTTAGCTCCTATGAAATAATTTGCTTTGGCAGCTTGGAGCCAGGAGGCTTAGGCTTCCTCATCCATGTAGTGTTAATCCTCTTAACACACTTGTCAAAAGATGTGGCATACATCTTGTCAGCTTTCTCCTTGGATTTGTATAACATTTTATTTGTGGCTAGGATCCCAAATGCCTCACCAATTGCATCAGGTGCGAGGTTGGCCAACAACATGCCATTTGGAGAAACAATTGTCCGGTGATCCAAATTGTAGAAATTTGCGCACTCCATAATCAACTCTGGACATCGAACTGCTGGCTGGAAACCGGCAGCTGCATACAATCCGCTCCTCACAATGTTGTGCGAGACGTCCGTCAGAGGATTGCCACCTTGCCCATATATCCTTCTCATGAAGGCCTCGAGGTTGAAAGAACCGAGGTTGGTATCCGTCAAATTTCCGAACTTGGACACGAACTTAGACTCCGGAATAAAAGATTTCTTCAAACTCTTGATGATTGCCTGCCTGGAGGCATTCTCCTTTCCAGCTTCATTATTTCCAGCTTTAGTTCCAACCTTGCTTGTTCCGGCAACATCAGCTCTTCGACTTTCAGCCATCTGCAAAACGAGAAGCAAACATTACAATTCAAACTTTTAAAATAAAAACTTCGTGAGATGGCTGGCAAATAAAGTTGGCAGCAAAAAGAAAATAAAATTAATAACTCTAGCAATAAAACTTCAACTCCAAACCTCGATAAACTTAAACTTCGAAATTTAAAACTCTGAACTTCAGCAATTTGCAGCCACAATAATTTCAGCTATTCGAAAGAAATAATTTCAGCAATCTCAACTTTAGAAAATACTTCAAGTCTCAGCAACTTCAAAAATTTTAAATCTCAGCAACTTGAAATACTTACTTTCAGCAACTTGGAGAAATAAAATTCTCAACTTCAGCAACTTCAGAAATTTCTCACTATTCAGCAACTCCAAATCTCGAGAAATTCAAGCTTCTTGAAAAATCGAACTCAACACCTCCTCTCACTTTCAGCAACTTTCAACAAATTTAAACTTCAGAAAATCACTTTCAGCTCTCCAGCACAAATCTCAGCTTTGAAGTTTGTGAATAGAAATGAAAACTTTGAGGTTTTTATAATTGAAAGCTGGTGCTTATTTTAGCAAATGCCATTAATTCTCTTCATCATGACTTAGACATTTTCTAAATTTAAAAAAGAATATTCCAGCCATCTTACAGTCGTCATAGCAATTTGCTATTCTGGGAGATTCTTTCCTCATTTTAAATTTAAAATTTCCCTCCCGACTACCAATTACTTCCAGTTGACTGAAGTAATTTCGAGAAAAAAAAGAATCATTTAAAATTTACTTCAATTTAAAATAATCTCACCGCTTTTAAAATGGCATATTTAAAATTTAAAATTTAATTTAAATTCCATTTAATTTCATTTCATCGTCAACACTTTAAAACGGCTAGGCAAAGTTATTTTCCATCCATAACAACTCCAAAATAAATTCCCCGTAATTAAAATCTTCCAACTTTAAAAAAGGTTTATGTGTCCAAATTTAAGGGGAAATTTAATTTAAACTTTGGAAAATAATAATTTAATTTTAACTTATTTAATTTCTCCGACTTAGGCAAATTTTGAATTATTTGCCTAGAGCAAATTTTTAACGCCTTTCAATTTTTAACTGCCAAGCCAAATGTCAAACTTAGGCGTACTTGATTTTTCATTCTCATATTTTGATTTTATCAAGGCGCATCTAAGAGGTTGCATCTCCAGTTTGTTACGCCTTAGAAACATTTTTGAATATTAGCCTAAGCTTAGGCGCATTTAATACTTTGAGCTTTATTTTAAATATTTTCCTTAGGAAATTAAATTCCCCCTTCTAAAGCTAGATCATAGGCCATTGATTTTCCTCCAATCATTAAAATCACCTTGGGCTTAGGCGCATATAGCACTTTGGACTTATGTGTTTTCAAATCTTCCACGTTTAATAAAAATCAATACCTCCTTCTCAAGGCGCATATCATGGGTACCCTTTCGTTTTCTAGCACTTAGAAATTTTACTAACTTAAGCTCTCCAGGCACAAATAAGACTTCCAACTCGCATTTCTCCAACACTTAGAAAATTTTCTAAGTCATTTTCTCTCTAAGGCGCATTCAAGGTGTTAAACTTTCAAATTTGTTCTTGCCATCTTTGAACACTTCGGTTTCCTTCAAGGGCACATATAGCATGTTGAGGTTTCAATTTAATGCCTTAGCCAAATTCCACTCTCCATCATTCCTTTTGAAGGCGCATTTCATAGGGGCCTCTTTCAACTTTAATCTTCTAATGTCCTCTCTAAGTACCTCCCTAAGGCGTATATGGGATGGGTAGCTTTTAATTTCCAATACTTAGCCACATTTCCCAAGCGCATTTCACATCATGGGCTTCTACTCTCAACGCCTTAGTCTAATTTTCACACTCCTCCACAAGGCGCAGATAACATGTTGAGGTTTCATTTTAAGTGTCTTAGAGTATTCCTTAAGGCGCATATTGCAGGGGAAGCTTCAAATTTCAACACTTAGCACTTTAATCACCTCCTTCCTTCCAGGCGCAAATGACTACCTGTGCTTCCAGTTTCAACACTTAGTGAAATTTACTAACCCATCTTTCTCAAGGTCAAGCGCATATCAACCTTTTTGCTTTCATTTTAACGCCTTGAAGATTTCCCATCAATCTTAAGTTGTTAGGGCGCATTCAAGGGGGTAGCTTTCACTTGGGGACGCAAATGGCATGTTGAGCTTTTAATTTTATCAACTTCAAGCTCAAGGGCACATTTTCAACCTTGGACTTTCAATTCGTATGCCTTAGTCAATTTCAAGTCTCCCCTCATGGCCTTGGGCGTAAATCCACCCTTGAGGTTTCAATTTTGAACACTTGATAAAGTTTTATCCTCCAAGTCCTTTGGCGCATGTAGGGTTGAGGCTCTTGGGCGCATATGCAAGGGTCAACTTTCAATTTTCTCACTTAGAATATTTCTGGAGGCCCTTCTTCACCTTAGGCGCAAATGACCACTTGAGCTTTTAATCTTTGACACTTAGAAAATTTCCTCAATTTATTCCCTCAAGCTTGGGCGCATTTTCCATGGGGAGCATCAAATTTCGAATACTTAGAAAATTTCTATGCCATCTCAATTTGCCAAGCGCATTTGGTGGGTTCTCCTTTCAATCTCCCACACTTAGACTCTTCTCCCTTAGCCCTCTTAGCTCTTGGGCACATTTCCCTAGGCAAGCTTCCATTTTTCATGCCTTAGCAAAGTTTTCATCCATCTTCAGCTTTTAAGGCGGATTTTGATGCTGGACTTGAAAAACTATCAAATGTGGTGAATTTCAGGCCTTTTGCCAAATTTAGAGTGATTTTCTCCTGCTAACCCTAACTTGCCCTAACTTTCTATTTTTAGAAAGTTCCTCAAATTTCATGCCTTGAACTGACTTTTGACCCTTGAAAGGCCTGATTTTGCTTTGTTCCAACTTTCGAGATGTGCTTGAGCTGTCCAGGCCCGATGCCAGCTTGTACCTGCTATTTTTAGCAACTTACTAAAAATAGTCATTGCTTAGAATGCCTTCAAATTTCATGTGCTGAATGCCTGAAGTGTGGTGATCACGACTGGATGCTGCATTTACATGACTGTCGTGTCTTGCCCTTGAATTTAGGAAACCCTAATTCCTCTGCACCAGCCTGCTAAAAATAGAAAGTGGCTAAAAAAGTGACCAACCGGTTGTCAGATGATTTTGCATGTCACATTGCCCAAGAAATCTTGAAAAACCTAGAAAAATCATCAACATGCAAGTACTGGCTAAAAATAGCAAGTTTCTGAAAAGTGACCAGTTCCACTTGCATGTTACACCGTTGCGAAGCTCTCAGAAAACCTAGAAAGAAAATATGCCGACATGCGTTGAGAAAACTTGCATGCAAACCCTAATTGCAGCCTCCGAAGGCTGAACACTGAAAGTTGTTGTCCTGTCTTGCATATCATATCACTACGAAGGTTTCGAAAAACCCACAAAGAATATCCATACATGCATCTGAAAATTTTGCATATAAACCCTGGAATTTGCTCTGGAAGCTGGACTGCTAAAAATAGCAAATTGTCTGTCTTGGCCCAAATTTTGCCAGTGATGAGTTTAAAGTGCTCAGAATGTAGTGCAATTGTCAGAACGTGAAAATCTTGAGAAAACAAACTCCAAATTGACACTTACTAAAAATAGAAAAGTTGCGAGAATTCAATGAAAATTCAGAGGGATTCTATTTAAAGCATTCTGACAGCAATGCTAAGCTCAGAAGTTGATTAGCCAACTCGATTTGACCTCAAAGCAGTCTGAAGATTATAAACCCTAATTCATTAGAAGACGTTCCAGACTTAGCCATAATTTAAACCCAGGTCAAATAATAAGTACACCATCAAATGGGAGGAACAGATCAAGAGAGACAGACCAAAAAGCAAAGCCAAAAGACCTGAATGGAGAAAAAATTAGGGGGTCCCCATTTCGAATGGGGCGAGGTGTGAAAAGGTTGAAGTATTCCGAGCCAATTTTTCAAATTTTCAAATTGCAAATTACAACATTACAATCAAAGTAGCCGTTAAGGTTAGATGATAAACCAAAACGTGCAAGGAAGCAACTCTAACCAGAATGGCGCCGATGATGGCGAGCATTGGTCAGAGGGTCTTCTACTCTAAATATAGAAAGGAACTCAACGTCAAGTATGTGCTACCCAATCCAATGCGGAGTGAGGGGCGACCATATGACGGAGTGATTACAGAAAGCAAAGCTTGAAATGAAATGCTGAAGCTAAAACTACTCAACACCCAGAATGTGCTTGCTCACCCAGAATGGGAAGTAGCGACCATAGAGCGGAGTTATAACTATTACAATAACTTAATTGAAACTGAGAATTACAACCAGATTTGAACAAGAAAGAAAGACTACCAGTACTACTATCAGTTGTACAAAATAATAAGAATTCGCCTGCCAATATCTTGTGAAATTAAAGGATCAGCATTACATCACAGAGAAGCACTTATATCTTGGATATGAATACCAAAATCAAAATACTATCAAGGATCAAGATGCTATTTTCTGTTTCTGTTACAAATCTGCTCATTAAAAGAAATAACAGCAGTCTATGGATCTATTCAAATGCTCATAAATCCCTAGTAACTTGCTCAAATGACATGATCTCTGTTGCACAACAATCCTAGCATGATGGCGCTCAAACCAATAACATGAAACAGACTCAAAAAGCCTTTAATGAATAATGCACAATTTCCAAAGCAAGTACATGGTACGGCCCAGCTGAGAAAGTCGACCTCCTTTTAAAAATTAATGCATTCACTAAAAAATCCACAAACTTGGAAACTAAGGCGCCTAGGTCTAACAAAGAGGAATGAATGATACCCAGAACTATATTTTTTGTCTTTTTCAAGATATGAGTAAAACATGCAATCTGCTGTATTAAATGATGCAAAGCTGAAAACACTAAGATGCCAAATAAGATCTAACAATGCAATACTGAACCCAAAATGTATGAACTAAGATGCACTCACAAATAGACTGAATTCACCACTAGATGTTGTCTTGCAAACACGAAGTGATGCCCAAGCTAGGAGGCCTTCATTCCTCGAAGCAGTTCCAGAGCCAATCCGGCAGCATAACAGTATATTCGACCAAAGATCAAGAAATGATGCACAAGACTCCTTTTTATAAGTTTCGTTTGACTTCACGAAACCCTAAAATCCAACTCCAAGTTCAAACCCTAGCTCTTTCTTCAATATGGCGTCCTTTTCCCTTTTTGCTCAATATTCATTTTTTATTAAATCATCACCTTGATAAATGCGCCCAATTTATCTTGCTTTGACTTTGGGAATAATTAAAATAATCTTTTAATGAGGGCGCCACCCTCAAAGACCACTTTTTTAACAACATTAAGTCATTAAATCTATGCCAAGGGTCAACGTTAAAATATAATAATTAAAACGTGACTTTTTAATTAAATGACTTAACTTATCCTTCCGAATGTGCCCTGAAGCCAATACTGAGCAAAACATCTGACCAAATTGAAGCAGGAAGTCAACCGAGCTGAACTCAACTGGAAAGCTGCTAAAAATAGAATTTACTAAAAATAGTAAATTCCAGAAAGTGCTCCGAATGCCGAGATGAACATACCACTGCGAAGCTCTCTGAAAACCCAGAAAGAATCCGCCATTGAATCCACCATCTCTGAGCAATGACCTCAAAAATAGGAAACCCTAATTTTACCTTCCAACTAGCCTTCGGGTTTCCAGAAAAAGGCCAACGGTCACATGATCGATTAGGTTTGAGAAGGGGACATTACAAAGGTCACAACAAGTCCTTTCCAAGAACAATCACACAATCCAAGAGGTGGATTCAAAGGAAGAAGATCTTATTCTAGGGGTGGAAACAAGCTACAACCCTCTTTAATTTTAGACTATATTGTTATTTATTTTTGCTCCAATGGTTATTCATCTAGTGCCTTAGCCATCGAATTTAAAAGTGCTAAGTGAGTACAATGTTAGTGTATATGATATGATATGAATTTTTATATATAATTATTTGAAAGATACATTCACTCAACAATTGTCATTTTCAACTATATTGATAGCATAACATGAATTTATAATAGAAAAGGAAAGGATATGTGTATTATCCATTCCCTACCTAGGTATGATGTATGTATAAATGATTATAAGACTATTGATATTCATGATTATAAAAGAATGGGAACGTAACTGCAGATTATAAGTCTATCGATCTTCCTTAATATGGCTTGTTACACCAAGAACAGGAACCAAGCATGCATGAGTTTGGAATAATGAACACTCTTTAGGAAGCTTCTTTTGGCTCTATAAATAGGGAAAGGAGAGAGAAATTTGGGGATGGGTAGAAGAGAACCTGGTTCAAAGGGAGCTTTAAAGAAGGAACGAGAATTGAGAAGTTAACAAAATGAAGAACATTTGATATTTTGAGGGGATCTTCCATGCTACAAAATCCTACGGATTCTTCCTATTGCCTCTATTTCACCTACAGTTAAATCAGGCGAGGTAATCAAATGTCAGATCTTTAGAGGCAATGGGATGTTCACACAAGGGCAGGGACTCTGCATCTGTTGCTAAGTCATGGGGAACTCAGTGAAGAAGCCTGCCAAAATCAGGTTCGGCATGAAAACTGTAGAAACCCCAGTTTCCCCTTTTTCTGTCTCTGATTGTTTTTTGAAGGTTTTCTGACGTTTTAGGTTTTTTTGCAAATTTTTGTGTTTTTGATGCAATAATTGAAAGGTACGATTTTGACAATAAATTGAAATAAATTCAATAAAAATAAAATAGCTTTGGAATTGAATGAATAAGGATGCCAGTATCTTTATTTGACCTTCTCAACTGATTACAAAAATACCCAGATACATGCAATGAGCAAAACAATGAATTTTTAATATGAAAAGAACCTGGTATTTGCTGCTAATGAAGTACAGAAATGTACGGCTTCAATAAATACTCCTCTTCTCCCACTGCCTGATGTCTGTAGATGACTCCAGCAAGGTTGGCGGCTCCAATGAAGAAGGTTTGATGCAAAATAGAGAGGCGTTTCTCTTAGAAGGAAGAAACACGTATTTTGGAGGAGGTACGGCCTGACTGAAATGTACGGCCTGCTGCTGTATTAAATGCAATTTGTACGGCTTTCACCAAATTCAATATTAGAGTCTCTGTAAAGGGCGCCTTGATGAATAGATGATATTTGAATACCAAATACTGAAGAATCTCTGACAATGGACAATCTCTGAAGCTCTGTAGTTTTCTCTGAATAAGAAAACCTCTGCTGGCAATAGATCAAGTGATATTTCACACTCTCTGAATTGCTTTCCGCTGGAGATGGCTCGTTCCCCAAGGAAGTCGAACACGAAACCCTAAAGTCTCAGGCTCAGATCAATTTGATTAGTCTCTCAAAATCAATAATCACATAATGGCACAATTCCCAATGCAAAACCCTCTTAAGGCTGAAAAGTGCGATTTCCTTAAGAATAGGGTTTCATTAAAATATTCACGTTTTAATATTTTAATATCTCAATAGTCTCCCGCTGAATATTTCAATATAAATCAAATGTGAAACTGGCCCCTTCTGATGATGGGCGCACCCCTCAAGGCAATCACTTAAGTTATAATTTAAAATTATAACTTTATAATATAAACATTAAATAATTAATATTTAATCAATATAATTAAATATTAATATTTCTCCCGTCACTTGTCCGTTTCC
>VDFB02174878.1:0-18549 GCA_007258455.2 Sequoia sempervirens | reverse complement strand
TGAAGTGAATTTCACATCTGACAAACCCGTCGCAAGTTGTGCAGTAGGGGTAACCATGACCATGTTAACTTAGGCCTCAAGTTGAGTGATAGAATCAGTGGGATTAAAAATCATGTTAGTAGAATGTGATAGAAATAGGTCTGTGTATATCTACAATTCACTCTAGTCACTTTTGCCACTGATTTATTTATATTTTTCTAGCTTCCATCAAGATGAATAGTACCTTCCTCGATATGGTCCTATATCTCCTGACGTAGGTGGATATAGTGTTCGGTATCATGTCAATTAACTCAATGGTAATGACAATAGGTACTTGCATCATACCAACTAGGATAAGGCTCCTTAAGAGGTTTAGGGTTCGACAAGGTTACAATCTTATCCTCACTAACTTTTGCAAAATGGAAGAATAAGATTCTACTAACTTTGTGAATTTTTGGTTATGTTTGAGGTTGTTGTCATCTATAGTGGCTACTACATTCACAACATATTTTACTTTCCTAGGGATTGATATGATGGATTTTCCTTTAGATCGAGAGGGTGAGGAGGATCCCCCAAATGAAACTACTATTTGTTGATACTCTCATAGGGTTGCATACAAGTGTGTGAAAGAAGGGTATTTCATAAGGGAAAACTTCTCCTGCCAAGGCCTTTGCAAGTTCCCTATGAATACCTTTGTACGTCAAAATTAGGCAATGGATACAGGATTTTTGAGAAGAGCACTTGATACCACCCTATGAAATCTGTAATATTTTAATTATCACCTTGTTTGCATCAAATGAGATCTGAAAAGGTCATCTTTATCCCAATGTTAGCTTGGAATTGTTGTAAGAATTGATTTAAAAGTTGGTAAAATGAGAAAATGGAATTATCGGGAAAGGAACAATACCATTCAAGTGTTTTATCCTTGAGATATCGAGGGAATAGTTTTTTCATCAATGCATCGTGATGGAAGAAATTTGTACACAAGGTGTTAAAGGTAGACACATGTGTTTGTGGGTCCCCTTTGCCACCATATTTTTTGAATTTAGGGATCTCCATTCCTTGAGAGAAGGGAGAGTTCAAGATTACGACTGACAATGGGATATGAAGGAACAAGGGTTGGAAGATAGGTTAGGCAGAGTCTTGGGAGAAACTTGCTAATTGGTTCTTCATCTTACCCATATTCTAAAGAAGAGTTTTTTTAGAATAGGGCCATTAGAAGATATAGGGCTAGAGGAACCTCCTTCAAAACCACCACCAGAGCCACCACCAGAACCACTATTAGAGCCACTTCCACCAATAGGGCCTCTGTTGAAGCTACCTCCACTTCCAAAGCCACCACCATGACCTCTACTAGAACTACTTCCACCAGCACCACCCCCACTACTAAAGCCACCGCCACTACCAAAGCCTCAATCGCTCATCCCACCAAAACCTCCACCACTAGAGGTGACAGGAGGGGTGAAGCTAAAATCCAAGGGTATTTTGTTCACTTGATAGTTTCGGATCCCTCAGAGGCAAAGGGGATGTTGATCGAGGGTATAGTATCAGCCATGTACACAAATGTAGGAGGCATCAACAATCCTAGTTGTCTCTCATGGTCTTCAAAAGTGACTCCTTGTACAATGTTAGGATTGTTTGGAGGAGCACATGCATTAGTCAGACTAGAGAGACTAGCCAAGAGTTCTATGCCTATTCAGTCTTTTCCCACCATATACTTTAGTTCACAGAAAACCCGAGCAGCCCTAGCCAACTTTGGGTCTCTTTCCAAGTGATGTTCCAAGTCACCCAACCCTTTATTGAGGGTAGAGACATATTCTATAGGAATGTGAACAACCTCATGCTCATCAAATGATGATGGTGTGGAAGATGTAGGAGGATTGGGGATGTGGTTGGTCTCATCTAAGAATCTAACTTCACCCCTTGACAACTACTCCTATGCGGTGAGACCAATGGCGGATCCAACAAAAAGGCCTATAGAGAAATTGATGGTGACCTTCATCCTTTCCATCAGAAGGTTTCGTACAGTTCTCCTAACAATATACGCAGAGGTTGTGGAATAGGTTGTGATGCTCATAAACCTTCACAACACTCAGGGGAAAAACTATCATGAGGTACAGGGGAAAAGCATCAACACTAACGGATGAGCAGACGTTGGTTCATGTCAGGTTCACCAAAAATGTAAGAGAGGGGAACCAACCACGTTCAAGGCCCTAGGTCATAAAGAGCCAAGATTGGAAGGTTTCCCTAACTTACCTCAATCTAAAGGGATTCTTTGAAATGAGGGACAAGAATGATGAGGACTATAAGGCCCTTTAATCACTTTGTAGACCTGAAATTAGTTTTGGGGCTAGGCGAGCCAATTTTTGGGATCAACATTTTATCTCAAGTAGCTCTCTGCCCGAGGATGAAAGTGTGGTTCTAGGATGACAGCGTAGTGCACTAGTGTCTCTTAGGTGCACTGGCTTCCATACTACTAGAGGACTAAAAAGACAGTGTGAACTGCTAGAAAATAGGCTGATGGCCTAGCTAGTCACTTCCAAAGGGACAAAATAGAATTATGAAGAATGAAAAATACAAAAGACTATGATAAAGTAAATAAATGAGGGTTAAGGTGACAAGAATGATCTCACAAAGGTACTCATTCACTAGCTAGCTCCAAGTGCATGCCCACCTACACACAAGAAAGAGGAAAATTTTTGGGGGGCTATATAGGGGCCTACCTTAGTCAGACCCCCATTTTGTTGTTTCCACCTCCATGGACAACCGAGATAGCAACTATGGAGAAAATTATGATAAAGGAAGAATCAAAGTAAAGAACACAATAAACACTATGAAACAGTAATGTACTACTCAAGCCAATTGTAGAGGAGAGGAGTGAAAATTCTTATGACCTCCACCAAGATCTCACTAGCTAATAGAGGAGAAAATGAGAGGAATCAAGCCCCTACTACAATGGTGGTGTTCCAAACTTTCTCTACGAAGTTGACGAAGTGTTGTTGTTGCTACTATGGAATGCCAAAGTGTTACTTGAGAGTGATGCATGCTAAGAGATGCTTGAGAATGCTTAGAATATTGTGTAGAGAACTTGCTAGAGGATGAAATGAAGAAATGAAGAGTGTTTTTGAAGGTGAGGTGAGAAAAATGGCCATATTTAGGTCAGTTGGTCAAAGAGGGGTGTTACAAATTGTCCCCAATGGGAAGTGTAATACCTTTGCAGGCTTCAGATGTAGGAATCTATTAGGGACGTAAGCGTACTGTAGATGTCTACACACAATGCAAGCATCCCCAATAGTTATTCTTTTGTTGATGCACAAAATGAATGCCAAGTGGAACGAAGGTAGTGGGATGATGTGGATTTTTTCCTTCATATTTATATTTTTAAAAGATGAGGAAGTGTAAAAGGGGAATTTGCATAAGGGGTGAAAATTTTCTCCTATATAGGGAGTAACTTCTGTTCAAGCTTGGACTAATTGGAAACCCACAGTTAAGCACTTAAGAGTGTTTGGCTCTCTTGCATGGGCCCACATTCCAATAGAGAAACGCAAGGCTATGGATCCACAGAGCAAGCCTTGCATATTTTTTGGGTATCTAGATGATGTCAAAGGTTATAGGCTTCTCTATCCCACCACTCATGAGTTGTTCATTGAGATGAGTGTTCATTTTGAGGAGAACCCTTACAATTCTTCTCTTACCACTTCTCCATCCACTATCAGATTGTAGGTTTTGCATAATGATGACAAATCTTTAGAGGATCTTAATCCTCCTAATATTGATCAGGAGTCTTCTTCCTCCACTTCAAATGGTGATAGTGATGATGAGGATTCACATTCCACTTCTAGTAATCATTCAAAGGTTGGCAATTCTACTCCAAATTTTCTAGGCTAAACACATCTTTGGGCTCTATAGACATTGGAGTCAACTAGTGATTGGGTTGGTGATCCATCAAATACTAGAAGAACAAGGTAACAGTTTCAGCAGGCTCCACATCTTTTCATTGCTTCAACTTTTGATCCACATTATTTTTGAGAAGCTTTTGGTATCCCTGAGTGGAATGCTGCAATGCAAGAAGAGTTCAATTCATTATAGAGGAATCACACATGGGATTTAGTCCCTCTTCCTAAGGGAAGAAAAATTGCTCGATGCAAGTGGATCTATCGAACCAAATTTGCAGCAGATGGTTCAGTTGATAAGCATAAGGCTCTATTGGTAGCAAAAGGATTCTCTCTACTTCTTGGGATTGACTACTCTGAAACATTTTCTCCAGTTGCTACAATGAATTCCATCTAACTTGTCCTTGCTATAGCTTCAACACATCGTTGAGAACATCAGATGTATGAGAAGAGTGGCTTTCTTCATGGTGACGTTTAGGAGGAAATCTACATGGATTAGCCACAAGGATTTGTACTGGATCCTTCACTTGTGTGCAAACTTTGAAAGTCTCTCTATGGCCTCAAACATGCTCCTCAAGCTTGGTATGCCAAGATAGACTCCATCCTTCTGATAGTTGGGTTCAAATGATGCCATTCTAATTTGAATGTATACATTCGATAACACAATGACACACTCACTTTCTTGGTTCTCTATGTTGATGACCTATTGATCATAGGGTCACTCATCCACCTTCAAGGTAGTGAAAACTGCTCTACATGATAATTTTTGATGTCTGACTTGGGTCTTTTACATTACTTCTTGGGGATTGAGATCACTCAATCATCTTCAAGCATCTTTCTTGGACAACCCAAGTATGCACTTGATATGCTCTCCATATTTTGCATGGATAATTGTAAGTTTGTACCAACTCCATTTTTGTCAAGGGTCAAACTTGAGGCTAAGTGTTCCTCACCTTTGGTTGATAGCACTTTATACCAACAACTTGTTTCCAGGAGTCTTATCTACTTGACTCATATGAGACCCAACATTTCATATGTTGTGGGCATGGTCTCTAGATTCATGCAGGAGCCACATGAGTTACATTAGAAGGTAGCTAAGCAAATCCTCCACCATATTCAAGGTACTCATAGTTATGGGATTCACTATGTAGTGTGTGTGGATATTGTCTTGGTGGGACATACAAATTCAGATTGGGTAGGCAATTCTTAGGATCACAAGTCTACTTCTATGCATTGCTTTTCACTTGGTTCCAGTCCAGTTTTTTGGTCGAGCAAGAAGTAGTCTACAATTTCTCTTTCATCTAAAGAGGCTAAGTATTGAGGGATAGTTTTTGATAAAAGGGGATAAACGGGTTTTACAGGGACCCGAAACCACAAAGTAACATTACAAGCAAAGACCAAAACAGAGGTCTAAAAGACAAAAAGGCTGCCATAGAGATAAAAACCAGCTAAAATAGATAGCCACAAAAAGCCACAAAAAAGCCATCAGACAACCGGCAAATAGACAAAACTGGGCCTAGCCATAGCTAATCCATACACTTCAGAAGCTTGTCAGCAACCTCTTCTAGGTCCACCATAGCCTGGACCCCCTCCATGAAAATCTGAGTCATATTTGGGGTAGTCAGGGCTTTTCTTTTCATACTTGATCTGGTTCACTTAGAGATCCCCGCTTCCTCATCCTAGTCTTTCTCTTGATCAAGGTCGACAATCAATGCTTTTTTCTGGGTTTTCTCCAATCTTTCGGTCATGGCTTTGATGATTAAAGAGTTATGTCTAGCAATTCTGCAGTTCTGATCAACAATTTTTTTCATGGTTCCTTTAATTTTATCAAGATCATTTTTAATAGTGTTGTCCTTTTGTATGTTATCTTTCACAAAGGTATTATTCTCCACTTCGAGCTGAATTAGCCCTGCAACTTTGGATTCAATTTCCCCCAACTTACTATGAAGAGACAGATTTTTGGTCTTCAACTCACTGATTTCATAAAATAACCATTTGGCAGAATTAAATTGGTCCACAGAACATCTCTTGGCAGTTCCAACGAAGTCAAAAGGGGGGTCACAATCAGAATTGACCCCAAAATTAACCGACTCCGCACCTCTGGGAGGGCTACAGTTCTCATGTTGAATATTCTGAGGGAAATGAGGATCCTCAAGACTGACCTCGACCACTTTAGCAGAAACAACAAGAGAGTCATTAGGGTAGGAGACTAACTTGTTAATCGAAGAGCTAGAGCCCACCACTTTAGCATTAGGGTTTGTGCGGCCAGGGGCAGGAACAGAGCAAGCACCAGAAGGATGGGGGGATCGGCCAAAGGTAGAAGGGGAGGGCAGGGGAAGTGAGGAAAGCTTGACACAGCTGGAAGAAACTTTAGTCTCAGATATACTAGGCCCTGTATCATCCTCATCATGCTCCAAAAGGGCTATAGGGTTTGATAGGGTAGGCATATTCTGAAAGTGCTCATAGATGAGCCTTAAAAGACCCGTGTGAAGAATCGAGTATCTTTTAGGGCTCCTACTGCGGTAAGAAAAGCTATTTCTCAGTGAACAAAGCAAGAAGAAAGGGATGGAAACACACACCTTATACTGGAAGTGATTGAGCAGCATGAAGTGATATCCATAAACCCTAGTGGAGCGGCCGTCGAGAGTGATGTACTCCATGATAACCCTTAGGACTTTTCTCCATAAAGTTTTTATGGTGTCCACTTCATAGTAACTGTTCGTCATCTTGACAAGTTTTTGCTTCTCTGTTTCGGTCTTAGGGAACCTCATCACAGCTTCGTCAGAGAATTTCCTGTCTCTAAAAAAATTATGCTCTTCAATCGGGATGCCAGTCACCTCCTCTATCAAAGCTTCATCAATCTGAACTTTCCTCCCAAAGAGGAGAACCTCCCCATTATTCTAATTTTTCTCAAAGAAATCAATAATCTCCTCCTGAGGGCCATGGAGTTTCTCGATGAACGGAAGTAAGCCACCCCTTCTTATTTTACTCCACGCTTTAGTGTTCTTAGTGTGTGACTCGAAACTGGTAGGTACAACCCTCTTCCGTTCCCCACCCGTTTTTGAGATCTCAGTTCGAATACTGTTGTGACCAGAGAACCTGTTCCAGATAGTTCCTTTGCTTTGTAGGACCCACAAAGCATGCCAAGGTAAATAATTTTTCTACCAGATCCTCACGGTCCCATAATGTCTACTTATTTTGTTAGTCATGACTCGTACCTTCCTCATTATTACAAGAAGCCGCCACTTTTCCATTCAATGCATCGAGCACCATTAAAGCTTGAACATCGGAATGGAGGTCAATCCTTTTGTGCCACGTGAGGATTTTATCACTCTTAACTCCCTCATTGGCAAAAAAATCTGCTACAACATTCACCTCATGGTAAGTATGAGTGATTTTTATTCTGTTGAACTTACTAAGTAAAACCTTAGCATCTTCAATCCAATTTTTAATCAACCATGAGGGCTGGGACCTACCACAAAGGCTATCTATTATATTTTTTGAATCACCTTCAAGCCATAAATTTTTACATTTAATTTCCACTGCAAGGTTGATTATGTAATAAGCACCCACCACTTCCGCCACGTGATTAGTTTGGACCCCCAAAGGGGTGGCAACGACTCCCATAAAGTTACCTACCAAGTCCCTTAGGACCCCACCACACCCAGCCTTCCCCGAATTTCCTTTGGCCGCTCCATCGAAGTTGGCTTTGGCCTAGCCATCCATAGGAAAACTCTAGCAAACTCCCTCCCTGGAATTTTTGGTCGTATTAGAAACATTGGAAATATCCCATATGATTCTCCATTCCCTAGCAATCAGGCTATCATAAGGAGAGAAAACCATAGTTTCAACCTTGTCCTCCCTGAAGGGAACAATAGAGAAGTTTTCTTTAATCATCCTAAGAATTCTTTCAAACACAATTTCCTTCGACGACTCCTTATCCCTGAAGATCCTATTGTTTCTCTCTTTCCAAATTCCCCAAGTATGGGGGAACGAGAAAGCCCAAAGTTTTTTTATAAAGGGGTTGAGAGAAGAGGCTTTCTATTGAACAAAAAAATCTTCAACCGACTCTGGGGGGATCCAAGAAAAATTCCAACATTTCAGAAGCTTGTCCCAAACCATAGAGGACAAAGGACAATGGATAAAGAGGTGGTTAACTGATTCAGCATTGCTTTTATAGAGGTAGCATCTATTGGGGAGCAAAACACCTCTTTTGCTAAGATTATCCATAGTTAGCACTTTATTTTGCAGCAAGGACCAGAAAAAGATGTTAACCTTAGGTAAGAGATGCTTAGTCCAAGCATGCGACCATAAAGGGGGACGAATAAGAGCATGTGAAAGTTGGGCAAAAGTGGATGAGACAGAAAAGCACCCAGAAGGCTCATACTTCCAGATAAGACTGTCCTCCTGATTCAGGCACAGTCTGACAACATTCAAAGAGGAGTAAACAGAGACCAAAATAGGGTTTATAAGGGGAGATTGATCCACTTACCATCCTACCAGTAGTCTTTAACAAGGAGGCCAAAAGTATCTTTGCAAAACTCAACCCATCTACTGAGATTCCCATCTTGAGATAGAGGTTCATTGCGCAGCCAACAGTCATCCCAAAATCTAATCTGGTTACCATTGCGAACCTGCCATTTCAATCCCAATTTCACAACCTTTATCCCATCAATCATATAGTTCCAGCAACTTGATCCTTTCAGGAGATTAGGATTCTCAATAAGATCTTTGAGGGAATTGTTATTCTGCAAATACTTACTTTTAATTATTTCACTCCATTCCCCAGAGGAGAAGAATAGTCTCCATATCTGTTTAGCTAGGAGCGACTTGTTCAGCAGTTTGATTTTTCTTAGCCCAAGGCCTCCATCTTTTTTAGATCTGCAAACCAAGTCCCATCCAACAAGAGGCATTATTTTTCTTTCTTCGACTCCCGACCAAAGGAATCTCTTTTGAATCTTTTCAATGGTTTCAGCATATTTGGATGGGATTTTAAAAAGATTGAGAGCATAGATAGGGAGATTCTGCAGGGAGGCTTTAAGAAGCTGGAGTTTTCCGGCTTGGCTTAGGTGAGCTCCTTTCCAGCCAGAAAGTTTTTTCCCAAACCTATCAACCAGAGAGATCCAGAAAGAATCTGGAGGTTTTAAGCATAGAGGTAATCCTAGATAAGTAGCAGGAAGGGACTCTATCTTGCAACCAAGAATTACAACTATCTTCCTCTATCTGTGCAAAGGTGTGTTAAAGAAATACAGCGAGCTTTTTTGCTTATTTATCACCTGACCAGAAGCTCCTCCATAGGTATCCAAAATTTTCTTCATCTCTTTAGCTTCTGAGACAACAAATCTACCCATCAGCAAAGTGTCATCCACGAACCATTGATGAGAGCATTTCAAATTGCTCGAAGACGGTTTGAGCCCCATAATAGATCTTTGAGCAACCAATTTACTCATATTCCTACCAAAACTCTCAGCCATAATTGTGAAGAGGATAGGGGAAATGGGATCTCCCTGTCTTAACCCTCTAGAACTACGGAAAAAGGTGGAAGGGGACCCATTAATCAGAACCGCCACTGAAGCAGAAGTGATGAGTTGTTCAATCAACTGCAAAACCCTTTCATTGAACCCAAAAGATTTTAAGATCTTAAATAGAAAGTTCTAGTCCACCCTGTCATAAGCCTTCGAGATGTCAAGATTTAGAAGAAATCCTTCTGATTTAGAGACCGAGGGGGAGTGAATATTCTCATGAGCACGGACAATGGAGTCAAGAATTTGTCTTCTAGGCACAAAACCATTCTGTTGAGGAGCAATAATAGTGGGCAGAATGAGAAGCAGCCTAGAGGTAAGCACCTTCGAAATAATTTTATAGAAGGAGTTACAGAGGCTGATAGGTCTGAATCCTTCAAAATACTACATTCCAAGTTTTTTGAGGATAAGAACCAAGTGACATTTAACTCCTTCAAAAATTTTCTAGAACGGAAGAACTCTTTCACCACCTTCTCAACATCCTCCCCAACAATATCCCAGAACCAATGGAAAAAAAGTAAAAGGAAGCCATCAAGACCAGGCGCTTTACTTCCTTCAAAAGAGAAAACAACTTTTTTAATTTTCTCGCTAGTGGGTATAGCAGTTAGCATTTCATTGTCTCTAGAGTTAACAATCCTGGGGATAGCCTCCAGTAATTGATTTTGATCTTCCAAGTTAATTCCCTCTTTCTCAAATAGAAGGTTCTTAAAGAATAGGGCAGCCTCTCTTCTGATGTCCTCTTCCTCCTCATAAGTTCTGCCATCAACCACAATCACTGAGATTTTATTAGCCACTCTGTGTTTAGAAGCTGAAAGATGAAACTATCTAGCATTTTTGTTTCTAGCCTTTAACCAGAGAGCTCTGGACCTTTGTCTCCAAAATTCCTCTTCTCTAGCAATTGTCTCATGAAGTTTTGTGAGAATCTCATTTTCATTTTCCTTAGTTTCATTCAGGTAGCCTTCCTTCTGAATTTTGTTTTGGATTTCAGAAAGCCTAAACTAAAGATCAGATTTGATTTGAAAGATATTGCCAAAAGACTCTTTTTCCACTTTCTGAGATTCATTTTAACTTCTCTTAATTTTTTGGCGATTCTAAATAAGGCAATACCTTTTATATTAATATTCCACCATTTCCTTATTTCCTCATGGAGGAGAGCATGGGAAAGCCATATCTTCTCAAAACAAAAAGGAGTATTCCTCTTAATCTTTAAGGGGTCACTGACAAAACTAATAGGAAAATGGTTAGAGCCAATCCTAGGGATGGTTTTCAAAGAACAACAATAATTTAAGAGCCATACATTAGAAACAAGGGTTCTATCAAGTCTCACCTAGATCAGATCAGACATAACTCTTCAATTCGACCACGTGTAAGAGCTCCTTTGCAAGTCCAAGTCAATCAAAGGCCTGATTGTTGATGAATTCTTGAAGATCCTCTTTGCTTTCTTCATTGATCTGAGAGCCACCAAAATTCTCACCCTGAAGGAGAGGGGAATTAAAATCTCCCATGACAACCTAAGGGTCATTTTGAAAGATATTCTGAAAAGCAGCCAACTCTTTCCAAAAAGCCTTCTGAGTTTTTTTGTAGTTAGGAGCATAAATATTAGACTGGATCCAGCTGAAGTTGTCCCTTATATGAGTAAATCTAGTGGCTACATGATTAGGATGAGAAAAAAGTGGATCGCCTCTTATGACCTCACAGTTCCAAAAAGTCGCAACCCCTTCAGAGGCACCAACAGAATCACTTCCCTGAATGGAACAGTGCTGGAACAAAGAAATCTTTTCCACCTTTTCACTTAAGGGTAAGTGCCGCGAGGATTGAGTCCGCGAAATGTGGAAGTTTTTTTCCTTAGCCAAAAATTGAAATGGGCATCGATAAAATGGGATCTCGATTTATCGCCGGGATCCCAATTTTAAAAAAGCGGGATCGTTATGGTTGAGATCGAGCACGAACAAGCGGGATCTCACTTTTTAAAAGTGGGATCACGTTTCGTCGAACTTCAGAACCAAAGTGAGCGGAGCAGGATCGATTTTTAAATGCTTGAGATCGGAATTTGTAAAACAGAGATCCCGTTGCCAAATACTTGGATCGAGTTATCTAATCCGGGATCTGTTTCCCTCGCATTTATTTTTTTTAAAAGCCAGTTTTTTTCACTACTAGCGAATGGGCCAATTATTCGACAGCGACCTCAACACCAACTACAGGTACCCCACTTCTTCGCATTTTTTTGGTTTGAATTGAAATTTTAAAAGAAATATGTTAATTTAGCATGTTTTTTTTCAATTTATGTCACGTTTTAATTTTTTGTTAATTGTTATATTAGAATTCAATAGTTGTCAAATTAGATGAAAACTTGCAATGAAATTTAAACGTTTTTTAATAAAATTGAGAAAAAAAACCTTGAATTGTGTTTTAGAAACAAATTTTAACTTTTAAATCTTAAATTGTTTGATTAAACCCAAAAAAAATTGATTTTGAAAACCCTAATTGAAACAAAACAAAAAAAATTGCATTTCAAAACCCTAGAGATTGAAATGAAATAAAACATCACATTTACAAATCCAAATCCGGGCTTTTGAAACCTAAATTCAAATCAAGCCCGAAAAAATTGGATTTGAAAACCCTAGTTTGAATTGAGCTTGAAAAAATTCATTCAAAAAACCCTAATTGTTTAAAGCTGAGAACCTAAGTTAGTTGGAACAAAATTGTTAAAACCACCCAAAGTTTGCTAAACCCTAGACCCTAAGGCCAAAATCTAAACCCATAATGCTAAAGGCATTTGAAATTCTGAGACCCTAGACCCTAATCTTTTCGTTGGATATACTACAAAATATGTGGTTCAATGTCAAGAATGGGTCTATTTAGTGGGTATGAAAACTATTTTGAATATCTAGAATGCCATAAAAGTATAATTATAGCAATTCCAATTGGAAACACTTCTAGATACATATATATCCTAGATAATAATCCACGCATCCTCAATCATAATGGATTATTTGGCAATTAAGAGAGATTCAATTTAACCATAAAATTACCTATATTTTGATACTATATAGATTTATGTGGAAGGATAGAAATGCATCAATATGCTTTGTGCCATATTTTATGAATATTAATATTTAAGAAAAATCTAGATAAGATTGACCTAAGTAGATGATTTATGTAAGGGATTTTTAGTGAACAAGTGACACACCATGGAGATAGGGATGGTATTTAAATTCTTATTTATAAATATAGTGTACCCCCTTTAAATTTGTATTTGGTTTTTATAATGAGTTGAAATTATCAATGTGTTACATAAAAGAAATTTGTGCTTAGATATATCTAAATTAGATAATAAAGATATAGTTATATAAAATAGGGAATCCAACATGAGGAATAAACCTTTAATGTGCCATTGTGTGCATCTAATTTATGCCAATGATTTAGTAAGAGTGATCGTCTCAGAGGATGAAATTTAAGCCTTGAAAAATTGTAAGATCTAACACTATTTTAATGTAGTTTTATATGTGTGTACATGTCCACTATATTTTTTGAGTTTATGTTAATGTAAGATAAGGAGGATTGGTGGATATATTTGAAATCTAAAGAAAAAACAAAAATGATGTGAATATATAGATATATATTTTTAAAATGATTCTTTAACTTATCTATATTAAACATTGTATATTATCTCTATATTACTATCATGGCTTGATTTTCATTATGTCTACTAAATGTTGCTATATTTATTCATTGTTGTAATTAAATTATAGGGCTCAATGTGTAATCTATTTTACATCAAATTTTATAGTAGACTTATAATCCTAGAATGTTTGTAAATTTAATAGCTAACAAATAACTTGATAGGTGCAACTAAAAACCAAAAAGTGTGGTTTGATTTATCTCCATTAGGCTGGAAAGGTAAAAAATATACTAGGTTTATCCCTATTAGGTTGAAAACCCAAAAGTGTAGCTTAATAAACTTACAAGTGGTGAAAACTCACAAAAGCACTAGAAACTAATATTTGCAAAACTACCCTTGACATATCAAAAAAAGCCAAAGGTCACCATATGTCATACCTGTATAGGTTGTATAGTTATATTAGATACCTTATAGTATCTCCTATTGGTTAAATATGTTTGAAGATGACATTAGCGACACATCCCTACATTTATATGAGATATATTAGTAACATGTCGTGTTACACATATGCTAAGATACTCAAATATGGATAAGGAGAACTAGGGAATATATATTAGAAGAGAAAGATATACTAAGCTATCCAATATTATATTTTTGTACTTAGTGTAGAAGAGAAATTCTAGACCAAGAATGCAAGTGCAAACTCAATACTCTACTTCTAATGAAAGGTAAATAAAATAATGAAAGATTAGAGAAGCATAATATGTTCCATAACATTCTTTTATGGCTCTAAATGTATGTGTTGAAGTTGCTCTTTGGTTCTCTAATGTGATAACATATACATACAAATTTTATCATATGGAAACATTTGGGGATGTCATTATTTTATAGAGTTGAGGGGAAAGGAATGGAGGACTATGTTTTTTTGGAATCGAGGACTAGAATCATGAGAGAATTTTTGAATTTGAATTTGAGAGGGAAGAGAGAATTAAATGTAGGTGGTTGGGTTGATGGAGGGCTTGTGTTGACTTGATTAGGTAGATGGGAATAATTGAATGCTAATTTGAATTTGGATTGAAGGTCTAAGTTGGAAATGAATGGCTATGATTAGTCTAATTGATTTGATGGCTAGGATAGATTATTAATTTCATTTTAGATTTGATGAAGTGGAAGTAAGTTACATTAGTTTGAGTTTGGATTGGTGATTTGGAATTATTTTAATTTTAAGCTATGGATGTGACATGATTATCCCCTTAATGGTTGATTAAAAGTTAGGATTTGGGGATTTTAGCTAATTAAATAATAAACTCTAAAGTCTAAACCGTAAACCCTAAAGCCATCATTTTTTCTTAGGCTCTTAATGAAATTTGGTTGTCTTAGGCAACTCCACCAAATTTCAAATGTACCTTATGCCATGTAATTGTTTCCTAGGATCTTGCAGCATGTAGATCCCCTTAAGCTATCCTATTACCTTAAACCCTAAACTCTAAAGTCTAAACCCTAAACCCTAAAGCCATCATTTTTTCTTTAAAGGCTCTTAATGAAATTTGGTTGCCTTCGGCAACTTCGCCAAATTTTATTCATTTGAGCCATGCCATTTTCTCCTAGGACCTCACTAGACGTAAATCCCCTTAAGCCATCCTGTCACCCTAAATCGTAATTCAATTTTCTTAAGGGGTTGACAATATGACATTTCTTAAGGGGATCAAAGAAGTTCTTAAAATTTGGTGATCAAAGTTTCCCAAGGCCCAACCAAATTTAACAATAATAAGATCCTGCAAGATTATACAATATCAAGTTGTATTTTCATTCAAATAACATGTGCCTTAGACATATAAATGAGGCTTACATATAATTTTATCATTTGTATTCAATTATTTAAGGCCATTTATATTGAATGGTTTAACTTGGTATTTCCTAAACATGTATCTTACATCTTGAAATTACAAATCTAATGCAGGTTCACTCATATCTTGAAGATCTCATGGATCCATTCAATAATATTCGCAATCCACCTCCATGCCATCCATCTCCAACACCTTCACCTCCACCTCCGCCCACTCCACCTCATAACCCCCCACCTCCACCACCTGAAATCAATGAGCATGCTCATTTGCAAGCACAAATCAATGCTTCTGCTAGAACCATCCAAGATCAAATCAACATTATTCAAAATGAAGAATGTGTCGCACCTCCTATGAGGATGTTTGCATCTAGGATGCAAACCCATGTTGATGCTATCAGGGCTATGGATGGGATCGTAGATGAGCATCGAAAATGGCTAGAGGAGAGGAGAACTCCTAATTTTGAAAAGGAAAACACAGAAATGAAGATCTATGCAGTAGAGAGCCATAATAGTTTATAAATTAAAACAATGATCTTAAATGGTTATGAATTTATAAATTTGGTGAACGATGGATATTTTGTGTGATGAATTTATAAATTTGGTTCCAAATGGATATTTTTAGTGACATGAATTTATGATTTTGGTTCTATATGGATATTTTTAGTGACATGGATTAGTGAAGTTGGTGGAATTTATGAACTTATAATGAATAGTATATAATAGTATATATTTAATGACTATCTATTAGATCATGATTTCTCCTGCTGAAAAATTGTGTGTGTGTTAAAGACATAAAATGAGAATTTGTGAATGTTTCAAGTTTATTGTTTAGTATGTATGTGCATGTATTAAAAATTTGCATTAGTTCTTAAATTTTGAAATTTGCATATGTATGTATGTATAGTTTAGTTTAATGATTTGTACGCATGCAAATTATGCATCGTATTTTTTATTTTAAATGTACATGTACATACATTTAATTTTTAATTTTGTATGGACATGCTCTTGAGTTGAACAATCAATGTATATATATGTGTGCATTTCAATTAAATATATGAGAGCTTAATATATATGTTGCTCATCCTATTTCAATTAAATATATGATCTTAATTTTTGTATGCACATGGGTCCTATTTTGTATGATTTTAAATGCAGGTGCACATTATATCAAGCATATATCATGGATGATTTTAACATTGATGATATAATAAATCCACCACCTGAGAGCCCACTTGGCCGAGGATCAGCCTCTCTCCCTCCCTCGACCTCGGCCTCCACCTCCCACCTCCCCTCCCCTACCCCTCATATGCCACCCCTCCGGCCTTTATGGCATTTGATGAGGCTCGCTTGAGAGCACGAATAAATGATCAAGTCGCACCCTTACAGACACAAATCAATGCTATGTAGAGTCAAGCATTGATTGCTCCACATGTGAGACGTTTTGCATCTGTAATGCAAAACGTTGTTGATTCCATTAGGATGATCGATTTTGATCTTGATAGGCATGGGCAGAGAGAACAAATGGAACCATTTTATTCAGTGTGGTCTCTTATAAACAAATATTAGACCCAGCCAAAATAACAAAAGCCCATCTAGCCCCTAACTTTCCTGTGACCGGATTGCAGAATAGCCCATTCCACCCAACAAATCTAGAATATCCATGAGGTGATGCATACATATGCAGATGAGTGCACATTTTTGGGATCGATGGTATATGGTTTTGATAGTCCCCCACATGCTAATTGGGAGTTCCCATTGTATTTTTTGAGAAAACTGTATGTAGAGTTTGTTTTGGGGCAAAAGCCCAATTATTTTGATTTTAGATCATTTCAGGGTGTTGGTGGTGGCATGCCACAACAGAGATTAGGGGCAAGGGTTGATCCCCGATGCCCCGTGCATGCACAACCCCTTGTTGTTGCTCCTGGTCCTCCCATTCCTACACCTGTACATCATCAAGCTCTAGTATCAACATTAGGTTCCCTTAGTACACTCGCAGGAGACCTTGATCAGCACGCTTCTGCGATAGCGAGTGGGGAGCATAGAGACGATGATGATGATGGAGGAGTTTTTTATGGAGCTAGTCCGAGTACTGCTCCAGGAGTGTCGAGACCTATCCCCCATATATGTACTAGTTGTCATCAAGTGTGTTATGGACTGTCCGAGGGCTACACCCGGTTGGTGGGCGAGGGGAAGATGCGGTGGTTCATCACGGTGCATCAGTTCATTGTAGAGTTCCACCAAATGGCGAACTCTAAGGACACTATGACCACGGTATAAATATGCATCTAGATGTACGAACTCATTTTATAATTTTTTATGGTTGTATATATCAAAACGGTTGCAATACGGTACAATCAATTTTTTGGTGTCGCAGTTGAGCACTTTTCGATGCAAGGGCAATCATCTATACCGCGAGCACATATATCGACACCGGTCATACTTGGCAGCCCTTATGGGTATTTTGATTTCAATTTTTAAAATTATATATGAAATCATAAATTATTTAACTTGAGTTTTAAATTTATAATTGAATCACATATATGTTTCAAATATTCATGTTGGTTTAGGTGAGTCAATCGGCATCCGCGTCGATTCCTCCTGAGGGATTGTCAAGCACTCCTCCACTATCGAGTGACATAGATCATGGGCAGGTACATTCATATTGTAAATTTGTTTAAAGTTTACATTAGTATAGTTACAATTTTATGAGTTTTGAATTCACTAGATATATGAAAGGCATGCATGTACACTTGTAAATATTATAAGCATTAAATGTCTATGTACATGTATGTCTAGGTTGATACCACAATAAGAATGGGCATTGGGAAAACATTTGATGTTGCAGCTACTCGTGAGGCCACTGATTTCCAGGTTGTTTACAAAACTTTCTACAAAAAATGTGCAACCTTGAATATATATGTATATATTAACCTAATTGAATTGTACATGCTTTAATTTTGATCTTGTAGGACTTTGTTGGTGCAACTTTCAGCCCTAACCCAGACATAGTTACACCACCAGGAGGACATGTAGAGCAGGTCTTAGATCAAATGGTAATTTAATTTTTTTATTATATTTAAAGTGAATTATAAATTTTAAATTGAATATATACATATTAATATGATATTTTCACATATTCTTTTTCTTTTATAGCATGAGACACATCCTGTAGTTGAGCATGTACAGACTGGTCCTGGAGAAGAGCCTAGTGGACAACCTCAAAATACGGTATGTAATTAAAATATGATAAATTCTGAATTAAATTGAATAAAAAAATAATAATTGTAGAGTTGTACATCTAATTTTGAATTTCTTTGTCTTGTTTATGTAGATTGATTTAGAGAATTTAGAGGTTTCTTCAGGCGCACTAGAGCATCCAGACGTAGATATGACGGTAATTTAATTTTATGATGGATTATAAATTAAATTGTCATGTTAAATTATTTTTCATTGTCTTACATTTGATTTCATCTTTCTTTTGTACAGAGTGTTTCAGGTCATTCACATAGTCTCGTGGTGGTGTGAAGAGGTCTCTTTGATTATAGAGACAAGATACTAAACATGTGTGATTTTATGTGTTTTATATTTCTATCATGTACCAGATGTTGACTTTATTTCATGTGCGCTTAATATTGTTTCATGCACTTAATATAAACAGGCAAATTATAGACTTTATTATTGTTGAAA
>VDFB02174874.1:0-26943 GCA_007258455.2 Sequoia sempervirens | reverse complement strand
TCTCCCATTCCCTCCCTCTCTCTCTCTCAAGTCTCTCCCTCCTACCCCCTCTCTCGCTCTCCCCTCTACCCTTAACCCTTAAACCCTAAACCCATGTACCCCCTACCCTTTATCGCTCTCTCTCTCTCACTCACTCCTATCTCGAGCTCCCCTCTAGCCTTAAACCCTTAAACCCTCTCTCTCTCTCTCACTCACTCCTATCTCGAGCTCCCCTCTAGCCTTAAACCATTAAACCCTATCTCTCTCTCTCTCACTCACTCACTTCTTCTATCTCAAGCTCCCCTCTATCCTTAAACCTTTAAACGCTCTCTATCTCACTCACTCACTCACTCCTTCTATATCAAGCTCCCCTCTAGCCTTAAACCCTTAAAACCTCTCTCTCTCACTCACTCACTCCTATCTCGAGCTCCTTCTACACTTAAACCCTCTACCCTATACCTTCTATCTCTCTCCCACTCCCTCCATATCTCTCTCTCAGGTCTCTCCCTCCTACCCCTGAGCTCCCTCTCTCTCACTCACTCCCTCTCTCTCTCTCCCCTCTACCCTTAAACCCTCCACCCTTAAACTTTTGTACCCTCTATCTCTCTCCCACTCCCTCCCTCTCTCTCTCTCTCTCTCAATTCTCTCCCTCCTACCCTCTCCCTCTCTCAAGTCTCTGTCTCTCTCACTCACTCAAGTTCCTTCTATCTCGAAGCCCTCTCTACCCTCTAATCTTAACACTTAAACCCTAAATGTAACGCGAACCCTCTAATTCTATCTCTCTCCCACTCCTCCCTCCCTCTCTCTCTCTTCAAGTCTCCATCTCTCACTCCTCTCCCTCTCCCTCTACCCTTTAACCCTCAAACCCTCTAAACCCTTGTAATTCTCTAATTCTTTTATCTCTCTCTACTCCCCTCTCTCTCTGTCTCTCCCTCCTAGGACCCACTCTTGTATCTCTCTCTCACTCACTCCTATTCTATATCCCTCTACCCTCTATCCTGTTTTAAACCCTTAAAACCATCTCTCACTCACTCACTCCTTTCATCTCAAGCTCCCCTCTCACCTCTAACCCTTAACCTCTTAAACCCTAAACCCTTTGTACACTCTAATTCTTTATCTCTCTCCCACCCCCTCTCTAAAGTCTCTCCTACCCCATCTCTCCCTCTAATTCTTAAACCCTTAAACCCCTAAACCTGTACCCCCTACCTCTTTTATCTCTCTCCCACTCCCTCTTCTTAAGTCTCTCCTCCTACTCCCTCTCCCTCTCTCTCCCTACCTCCTTAACCCTTAACCCCAAACCCTTGTAATCTCTAATTCTCCATCTCTCTCCTCCCACTCCCCCTCTCTCTCTCTGCCCTCTCTCTCTCCCTCACCCCCTTCTTCTAGACCCTAGATCCCCTACCCCTACCCTTAAGCCTTTAAACCCTTAAACCCTCTCTCTCTCACACTCACTCACTCCTTCCATCTCTAGATCCCCTCTACCCTCTACCCTTAAGCCTTAAACCCTTAAACCCTCTCTCTCTCTCACTCACTCCTTCTATCTCTAGATCCCCTCTACCCTCTACCCTTAAGTAGGTTAAACCCTTAAACCCTCTCTCTCTCTCTCACTCCTATCTCGAGCTCCTCTCTAGCCTTAAACCCTTAAACCGTCTCTCTCTCTCTCACTCACTCACTCCTATCTCGAGCTCCCCTCTAGCCTTAAACCCTTAAACTCTCTCTCTCTCACTCACTCACTCCTATCTCAAGCTCCTCTCTAGCCTTAAACCCTCTCTCTCTCTCACTCACTCACTCATTCTATCTTGAGATCCCCTCTACCCTCTACTCTTAACCCTATATGCTCTATCTCTCTCCCACTCCCTCCATATCTCTCTCTCAAGTCTCTCCCTCCTACCCTCAAGCTCCCTCTCTCTCTCACTCACTCCCTCTATCTCTCTCCCCTCTACCCTTAAACCCTCCACCCTTAAACCTTTGTACCCTCTATCTCTCTCCCACTCTCTCCCTTTCTCTCTCTCTCAAGTTCTCCCTCCTATCCTCTCCCTCTCTCAAGTCTCTCTCTCTCACTCAGTCAAGTTTCTTCTATATCAATCTCCCCTCTACCCTCTACCCTTAACCCTTAAACCCTAAACAGGTCTTAAACCCTCTACTCTCAATCTCTCTCCCACTCCCTCCCTCTCTCTCTCTCAAGTATCTCCCTCCTACCCCCTATCCCTCTCTCCCCTCTACCCTTAACCCTTAAAACCTAAACCCTTGTACCCTATACCCTTTATCTCTCTCCCACTCCCCCCTCTCTCTCTCTCTCACTCACTCCTATCTCTAAATCCCATCTACCCTCTACCCTTAAGCCTTAAACACTTAAACCTTCTCTCTCTCACTCACTCACTCCTATCTCGAGCTCCCCTCTACCCTTAACCCTTAAACCCTCTACCCTCTACTCTTAACCCTATACCCTTATCTCTTTCCCACTCCCTCCCTATACCCCTATAATTCATTTGAACATGTAATTAAGATAATTGATAGAGATATAATGTTCTCAATATTTCTTCTTTGTTGTGAGTTGGTATTCAATTCCAATGGAGACTTTAAAGAATATTGTTCTTTTCAAATACTCTAAAATTTCAAGAAGAATGAGGTGAAGAAAATGCAAATTTTTCTTATTTCTTCTCCACTTTAATATATAATCTCACACCAAAACATCCACGTGAAACCTCCACCAACTTCTCAAAATGGTTGTATTTTATGGTGGAATAAATATGCCAAATGCATGAAATAATTTGTATGCATATATAATCATCATAGCTCATATATTATGATGAACTTCAAACTCATTCATGTTGCCATAGATTTGGAGACTTAACCCTTCTTTCCACCTCTCTACTTGTTATAAGTTTCTAAGATTCCCTACTAGAAGCATACAACTAGTGCCTATACTCATTAAAGAGATTATGTAAAAGCTAAACTTCATTGGTTGAAGATTCCTAACAAGTTTTATTAGGAGTTGTCCAGTCCTAGAGAGCTAAAATAGTTCCTAGAAACTCATGTCCATTTGGGTAGCTAACAAACTCTTAACATTACTAGCTCATCATTTCTCTCTAGAAACTCATGTTCATTTGGGTAGCTAACAAACTCTAGTGTAGTCATTCTATCATGTTTTCAAAAAATACGTCAAAACCATTTATAATATCTTTTCCAAAGCCACATTCTCATGGTTCTCATGGTCAAAAGCTAAAGCTAAGCATAAATTCAACAATCAAGATGAAGAATCCTAGTAGGAAATCTTGGAGGCTATCCTTCCTCAAATTTAACACAAGATTGTAGCTCAGACTAGACGTGACTAAATGGGGTGCAAGGATTGAAAGTGGTTGGGCTAAAATGAGTGAGCAACCTCTAATTATTTTCTTTTTATTAGAGGAAAAACATGATTTTATGAGTTAAAATCAATGTCCTTTTCATGATTTAATTTCATACATGCAGGATTCATTATCTTACAATCACAAAGGGTTAAGAATATGTACTATTCTCATTTGCCTCTCTTTTTCATAATTGCATTCATTCACACCTCCTCCATGTTAAATAAGGAGAGAGTGAGAAATTATGGAACACCAGGAATGAGATTATTGGTAGAGAATTTGTTTGGAAGTGATTAGAGGCATGAAGATTGAATCAAAAGTCTCAGGTATGTAGATCGACCCCTTTGTTTCATGTTTGATCTGTTGTACATTTCAATGTTTTGTATCATCATTGTGCCTTGTCTGTATTCTTACATTTTTGTGCTTATTTATAATATAAGTATATAATATATTATTTATAATTATTAATAATATATAAGTATATAGTATATTATTTATAATTGTTAATAATATATATGATTTATATATTAAATAATAACTATTATATAGATATAATTTATATTATAGAGATTAAAAAGTATATAATTATTATATATTATATAATTAATATTATAAGTATATATTTAGAGGCAAAACATGATTTTATGATTTAATTTTGAAGGGAGCCTAAGAAAATGCACTATTCTCATTTTCCTCTCTTTTTTATAATTGCATTCATTTCTAAGATTTATAACCAATTCGCATAAACATGAGAGAGGTAACATTATAAATAAGGAGTCATAGGGGAAGTAAGGAAGTAAACTATTAGAAAAATGGCAAAAAAATAAAAATAAAATACAACTATATAATTAATATTATATATTATAAAATAAAAAGTATATAATTAATAATAATTATTATAATATATTATAATAATAAGTATATTATATATTATAATATAAAAATTATATAATTTATGAGATTTATATTAATATTATATATTATAAAATAAAACTATTACAAAAACGGCAAAAAAAAAAAATACAATTGATTCATGGCAGGGGGTTCGACCGAACACGTTTTGTAGGTTCAACCGAACTGGATTGAAAAACATTTTTTTATTGTATTTTGAAGAGGTTCGACTAAACAAATTTTTTAGGTTCGGCTGAACCACCCTTTTTTCCCCTTCCCCCTCCCAGGCACAAAAAATGTCCAAAATTTTGCACTTCGAAGCTCGATTTGAGAATGAAAATGGAGGATACTTCACAAACTCAACTAGTATCAGGTAGCCCTCAGAATGAGCTATCCAACAAATATAATTTTAATATGTTTTGGTTTTATTATCTTTTTTTTTTTAAGTTTTATTAAATATAGGTTTTCATCGAAAATGAAGCTCTTTGTTCTGCACATGTGAAAAAATAGAATATTATCAAAAAAAAAATGAAAAATATGAGTGCACCAGATATTGGAGTCCTCGATCCAACAAAAATGAATTTCGATACATACAATAAAAGATAGCGTTATATGGTCATGCTATGTCTGAATTGTAATTGGTTTGACTTTTGAAACTTGATTAAAGAAAAAATATTCAATAAAAACTATCTAACCAAGTGGAAGCACTAGATATTGGAGTTACAAATCTAAATTCGAAAGAATTAGAATTTTATCCTTCATGGAAAAAAAGTTATGCATTATACGGTGAGTGTCACTTTTTTAAAATGTTGTTTTCTGAAAAAAAACTAGTTTTCGAGGGAGATGGAAAAAGTAGTGCAATCTGATTCCAAAATTTTTGAAAAATATATATTTAGAATTTACAGACTAAATGTCACAACACTCTAGTTTACATCATCTTCAAATTCCTCACGGTTTAGCCGCTATAGGTGCTCGAATGTGAAGATTTAGTTAAAAAAATTTATTTCAATGTCCAGTTTGGCCAAAAATTGTAAACCACTATTGTGGGATCACCCAACACATTGTTCAAAAATTCTCAAAAGCATTAAGAATATAAGGAATTTTTTGTTGAATTTCCACATAGTCCTCCCATGTAGTTGGTTCTTCTATGTATTGGTCCCACTGGACTTTGTACTACAAGATTTCTCTATTACACAAGCATAGCTTATGTGTTCCTAGCACCTTGACGGGCTCAAGAGTTACTACTCTAGGGTCTTGTACTTGTAAAGTAGTCCAATAAATTACATGATTATCCCCTAGTATATACTTTTTAAGGTAGGACACATGGAAGACGTTATGCATTTTGGCAAGAGCTGGTGGCAATGCGATCCAATAAGCTACTGGATTCACTTTCTCTAGAATCTCAAAGAGTCCAACATAGCACGAGGCTAACTTGGAAGACTTACCAAATTTAATGGAGCTCTTGTGAGGTTTCACTCTCAACAATACTTTGTCACATATGGAAAAATTACGGGGCACTCTCTTAGCATCAACTTAGCTTTTCTGCCTATTGTTAGCTTCAACTAATCTTTGCTTAATAATCTTAACTTGCTCATCCATTTCAGCTAACATCTCTGGCCCAATACTTACTCGATCCTCAAGTTTATCCCAACTTATAGGATTTTGACACTTTCAACCATACAAAGCTTCAAATGGAGCCGTCTTTATCATAGAATGATAAGAATTGTTGTAAGCAAATTCCACTAAGGTCAAGTAGTCTTCCCACTTGTACTGTTGATCCATGCAATACATCCTAAGTAGGTCTTCCAATACTTGATTTACCCTTTTAGTTTTCCCATCTATTTCTGGATGATATGCTGAGCTAATGTTCAACTAAGTCCCTAGTGCAGAAAACAAGGTTTTCCAAAACCTAGAAGTGACTTATGCATCCCTATCTAAGATAATCTTCTCAGGAATCCCATGTAACCTAAACACTTCTTGCACAAATTTTCTTGTTATGACAGGTGGTCCATTAGTTAGGTTCCCTGGTATAAAATGTGCTACTTTGGTAAGCTTATCTACAACCACAAGAATGGCATTGTGCTTATTCCTTGACATAGGCAATCCTTGCACAAATTCCATACTTATGAATTTCCACTTCCTCTTTGGTATATTGTATGGGTATAGCAAGCCTACAGGATGATGATGTTCAACTTTCACCTTTTGAAACTCAAGACACTTAGCCACAAAATTTGTGGAATCTCCTTTCATTCCCTTCCAGAAGTATAATGGTTTTACATCAGCCATCATTTTTTTCACTCCAAGATGTCCAGAGTATGGTGCTTTGTGTACTTCCTTCCATGCCAAATTTTTTTAATTCCTTTAGATCAAGAATGTACATTCTACCCTTATATCTAAGTAATCCATTCAATTCAAAATGAAAACCTTCGTACCTAGAATCTTGAGGATTATCAGGGAGTGCTTACTTAACTTGGAATTAATACTCATCCTCCTTGCACTTTTGGAGTACTTGCCCCCTGAAATCGGTTTGAATTGCTACTATGGAAGCAATATGACATCTTCGACTTAGTGCATCGACAACCCAATTTTCCTTCCCTTTAATATAACTGATATTAGTCAGGTATCAACTCTAACCACCTTCTCTTTCCAACATCTGATTAGGTTTCAAGTAAAAAGGTACTTTAACCCATTATGGTCAGTTTCATCTCAAAGGGTTTGTCTAATAGGTAATGCCTCCAAATTTACAAAGCGTGAACCACTGCTGCCAATTCTAAATCATGCGGTGCATAATTCATTTCATAAGGTTTCAACTTTCTAGATTCATAAGCTATCACTTTCCCATCTTGCATTAATACACCTCCTAACCATTATCTGCATGCATCCATGATAATCGTAAAGTTATTCTCAGAATCTGGTGCTTTTAAGATTGGTGTGGTGGTTAACTTCTCTTTGAGTAGGTCAAAAGCTTATTGACACCTCTCAGTCCATACAAATTTATTTCCTTTCTTTTGTAAAGAAGTAATTGGGAAAGCAATCTTAGAAAAGTTTGCTATGAACTTCCTATAGTATCTTGCTAGACCCATGAAACTTCTTACTTCTGACACATTCTTGGGTACAGGCCACTCAAGTATTGCTTTGATCTTAGCTAGGTCTACAAAAATTCCTTCTACCGAAATCATATGAGCTAGATAATGTACCCTCTTTTGGAAGAATGTACATTTAGAAAGTTTAACATACAACTTATGTTCTCTCAAATGTTGTTGGACCATTTCTAAATGCGTGCAATGTTCTTCCTCATTTCTAGAGTAAATTGGAATATCATCTAGAAAAACTAGTACAAATTTTTCAAGGTAATGCCTAAATACACTATTCATTAGGTTCATGAATGTTTCAGGTGTATTTGTTAAACCAAAGGGTAAAACGGTGAACTCATAGTGTCCATATCTGGTTCTGAATGTTATTTTAAAGATATCTTCATCCTTAATCCTCAATTGGTGATATCCAGATCTCAAATCTATTTTAGAGAATATGGCAGCACCCCTCATTTGGTCAAAAATATCATCAATGCATGGCAACAGATACTTGTTCTTAACCGTAGATTTGTTAAGCATACAATATTCAATGCACAAACACAAGGTACCATCCTTCTTTTTAACAAAGATGGCTAGCGCTCCCCAAGGTGAAACACTTGGTCTTATTAGTCCTTTCGAAAACAATTCATCCAATTGTGCCTTAATTTCCATAAGTTCAATGGTTGTCATCCTATAGGGTACCTTTGAAATAGGTTCTAGCCCTGGAACTATATCAATAGAGAAATCGAATATTCTTTTCAGAGGTAATCCTGGTAGCTCATCTAGAAAAACGTCCAAAAATTTCCTCAATATTGGATACTTCTCCATATCTGATTTTCCAATTTCATCTATTTCACCATATTCTAGTTCTTGTAAACTCTGGAACTCTGAATCACTATCCTTTGCAAATTCTTCAATATTTACAATGAAGAGTTTATACCCTTTCTTCTTAGCTCTTATAAGTTGCATTGTCGTAATTTGTTGAATCCTAACCTCTCTAGGTATCCCTTGGAATTTAACTTGATTTATAAAATAATCTAGGAATTCTATGATTTTTGCATGGAAATCTACTTTAGCCTTATGTTTCCACAACTAATTCATTCCTAGGATAACGTCATATGATCCTAGAGGTGCAACATAAAGGTTTACTTTAGTAGAAAAATTGGGTGGTTCTATCCTAGCTTTGAATAGACATTGATCCACCTTTGCTCTTGTCTGGTTTGCATACTCTACATCCCAAGACATTGCCATATGTCTCACCTTCCTAAATAATTGTTTAGTTATTCTAGATGAAATGAAATTCTTAGTTGCACCAGTATCAATAAGAACAAAAATAGGTAAGACAAAAAAAATACCTAACATTTCAACTAGAGTTACTTGGTACTCTGCCTGATGATCATCCACAGTTGCATGTATCTTTTGCTGAAACATTGCCTATTGGGTGGGTAATGGATTACCATATGGTCATGATCCAGAAGTTTTATTGGGACATTCACTGGCATAGTGATCCCCTCTGCATATAAAACATCCTATATCCAGTCCTCTTTTCCCTATGGTTTCTCCAGACTTGTTGATATTTTCATTAGCCTTGTTGGTATTACCCATGCTAGAGTCATTCCTTTTTCGTTCTCTCCTAGTCTCCTTTCCATTATTGCGGAATCCTTTACCTTTTTCCCTTGGAACATTTTACAATGATTCCTCCTTCTTTGGAACTATTTTGTTAGGAACTTCCACATCCTTCTTTTCTCTTTTCTTTCTTGACGAGTGCAATTATCCCTAAGCTTTTTCTCCTCCTTAATTGCTTTTTCATATGCAAGATCCATTGTTGTTGGACCATGCATATCCACTTCCCCTCCAATCTGACTGTTAAGTCCCATTATAAATTTCCTAATGCGGAAGCACTCATCCTTATGATATATGGGAACATAGTGCAAAAGTTAGGTAAACATCTCCCAATATTCGTTGACTTTTGAACCGTAGATTTTTTGGTTTCCTATGGACTTCTCTAGCTCTTCTAGGGTTTTCCACCTAAAAGGAGAGAGATAGGACCCAAAAATGCTAACTAGGTTCATTCAAATAAAGGACTATATGATGTTGATATGACTAAATGAGATAATCTAAATGTAGTTATATGAACTAATTGATTGATTATGGATGCAAAATATAAGAATTATGCTATGTTAGAAAACACATTGTGTAATGCAAAAATGAACTAGAAACAAATGCAAAGCTAAATAGAAAAGAATGAAACTTGAAGTGTGCACCTGAAGGCTTGAAGAAGACTGGAAATTGCTTCTAAAACACTGTTGATGCTAATTTTTAGGCCTGGAGGGACTCATTCACCATTCTGGACGAATCAATCCTAGTTCTGGAAAACTGAGCCAAAACCTATTTTTGTCAAAAGGGTGTCAGAAAATGCAGAAAACACAAAACTGACCTAGAAATGGAACTCATTATCCACCCATGGAAAATGAATTCACTTTTTAATTTTTGGATTTTCAAAAGTGGAATCTGAAGCTTTCGATCTACACTTTGACTTCCTACAGGTGTCCGCTTCTGAAACTCTAGTTTACGGATCTGAAAATGAGATTTTGTTGATATTTTGACTTGATGAATGAAGAGAAGACTTGAGCAACCTTTCAACTTGATCTTCAATTATTTCAAAGCTTCCAAAGGACCTAAATCTACAAACACACAAAGAGAGAAGAAGAAATGGTGAATGTTAGCGCATGGGGGTTTGCCTTGGTCAAACCCCGTTTAGGTAATTAAACCAAAATGATGAATGAATGGAATGGGCTAATGCAAGAAGTTGGGTACACAAAAAGCTCAAAAAGTGGAAGTGTTTTTGCTGTTTTTCAGAATTTGTCACACATGGATTGAAAATTTGAAGCACATACACAATGAATCTTTAAAAAAGTTAGTAATATGAAATTTAGAATTTTGAATCTAGTTTCCAAATATGTAAATTATTCAAATACCCAGATTATAGAAATTAAATTTTGATAGGGATCTATAAAAACCACTTTTTAAAAGTCCCTATTTTTTTACAATACCAAGCACGTGTACGGACAACACTTTTTGACCCAAATAAAAGTATTTTTCTAATTCCTTTTGGAAAAAGAGAGCTAACAACATGAAGTTTGATTTGGAATTTTTTTTGTAATTTTTGGTTGAATATTTTTTTTTTATTAAATTTTTATTGGTCTTAATTGTTGTTTATAAAAATCAACGTGTACGGACAGCATAATTGGACCTAAACTAAACATTTTTTGAATCTTTTTTTTTTCATTGTGTAGAGAATTGTTTGAAGTTTGATGCCATATAATTTTTTTTACAAAAAACTTAACCAAAACAAAGTTATTAAAAAACAAAAAAAGTCTGATATTTCAAGTTTAAGGACTAGTTTGCTCAGAAATTAATTTAAAAAATAGTAAACATAATCCAATATTAATAAAAACTATATATTTGGAAAGTAGACATCGTGTTCTCTAATGGGTTTTAATTTTATAGATTGATTCAGAAAAAAAGTCCATCAACCATATTGCCAAAGTTGGACATTATTCTTCAATCTGCCTTAGTTTTTTAGTTGCAGGTCAAAGGCTAAGGCTCGGATTGCCAAGCCTTTCCCAAGCCTAAAACCGAGGCAACATGTGGGTTGGGAATTTTGAATTTTAAAAATGCATAGGCATTTTTAAAAAACACGTATGCGTTACAAAATGCATGTGCTCTTTATTTTCTTGATAATTTAAAAAAAAACAAAATTTTAAGAAACGGGTACCCGTTTTTTAAAATTTTGTTTTTTTTTTAAATTATCAATTTTTACATGTTATAAAACGTGTATGTGTTATATAACGCGTACGCGTTTTTTAGGCTTGGGTACCCGAAGCATAACACATAAGCGTTTTTTTAATAACGCGTATGCGTTTTCTGCGAGATTTTTTTTTGGCCAAAACTTCCCCTCTTCGTGTACCCAACTTCTTGCTTTTACCTGAATGAAACATGCAACAATGGAGTTGATTACCTTGCCATGATGTTGATCTTGGATTTCTGCAGCAATGGAGGAAGATTCAACCCTTGAATGTCTTTAGGAGCTCTCTTGGTATCTTGCAATGATAAAACCCTAAGTTGTTTGACTTGAGATAGGAGAATGATGGATGAATGAATGATAAGAGATGAAAGATGTGAAATGAGGAGAAAAAATAAAAATTATACACACTTGTGCCTTAGTAACCCGTTGATACCTCATCATAGGTCGACATCAAGCAAGATTAAACTCAAATTTCACTTTTTTTCTCGCTCAAAAGTCAAAATTGGGCCAAATGGGACTCATTCGCCACACATGATGAATGGGTCCCACCTGGATGGGACTGATTTTCCATGCATGGCGAATGGGTCCCACAGGGGCCAATTTGACAACTCAGATGCCAAGAGATAAGGAAATAAGGTCTAAAATGCAACCTTGTTGGGTATTTGATCAATTCAAGCCTCAGAATGCATAATATGGGTTAATAGGGGCCTATTAGTGATGATGTGAATGTCAAATAGGGCTTGGGACATAGAAATCAAGGTGAAAGTGTGATTAAATACACTTTACAACACTAAAATGATGTCCACATAGCCTAGGAATGCACAAGAACCCATGTGAATGTGTAGGACACATTACAACACTAGTTTAACATTAATTTTAAGTTAAGGACCTTCTAGATTGATGTAATGATGTTATTAAATATGTTTTATAATGTTGAATTAGGGAGAAATAGGTTCATTAGGTCTAGAAAAGCGTGAAAGTCCTTTACAAGACTTTACAACACCTTTACAAGACATCGTTAAATGCATGTTATTTTATTTGCAAGGGTCCAAGACCTAGTGTGGATGCATAAAATGCCTCACAACACCTGAATCAAGGCCTCATTAAGCCAATTTATCATGAATTAATCCCATTTCAATCAAAGGGTCCTTTTTTCTATGACACATTTAGCCCCCACTTTAGTGAGAGGATAAACCTACTTCAAACTCACACTAAAGTAGACATTCAAGAGAGATCCAAGTGTATAGATGCAGATGACAAAGAATGAAAAAGATCAAGAAGGCATTCAAGCCCCCAGGATCCAAGATCCTAAGTCAAACCATCAAGATACATAATCATGCAATGGAAAGAATGAGAAAGATGAAAATAAAAAGGTGGATCAAGCTTCGATCGTTTGTCCAACTAGTTGTCGATCATATTAGGTTGGTTTGTTTCAGAAAGGAAATGTGTACTCACTCTGGGGTGACAAAACTCTTAGTTATTTGACGGGTGAGAAAACCCAAAAGTATACTCACTCTGGGGCCATGGAACTTTTGGTTGTCTACGGGGTGAGAAATCCCAAAAGGTAAGATACATACACTAGTTGGTATGCACTCACAAAGGTGGCTATGGGGAAAAGTCATGCCACTAGGTGGTCTTCCCGCTCAACCATATCAAAGTTATACCTCCTGGTAACTTTAATAAGGTGCCACAATGAAAATACTTTTTGTAAATGTTTTGAATATCATGTCAACAAATTTTTGAAGGGGATTTTTCTTTGTTCATGCAAGGTCTTCTTCTTAGGGAGCATTGTACCTAATGTATCCAAGAGAGGACAAATCAGGGTTGTCAGATCATTATGGCCACTTCAGTTGGTCGTACACTCTTAGAAGGAATCAAACCCAATAACACTACCAAGGAGAGGACACATCACAAGAAAAAGTTAAGTCACGGCATGAAATTTGCAAAAAGATGTTTTCTATGTTTCCCCCCACTTTAAAGTAGTTGTGAGCACCTGTAATGTGAGAAATTGCTTTAAAGTAGAAGAAGAGGACATGAGAGCTTACCCAGAAAGCCCTATGCCAAGCCATATGTTTTTGAGAAGCTCTATCATGAAGAAAGAGAGTATGTCACATGCGAGTCAATCTTAAGACATGTCATCCACATCCCAGGCTTGCTCTTATACGTTCATGAAAGGTTAATGACTAGGTCATAAGAGACAAGGACAAGTGACATACGAGGACAAGGCTATTGAACCCCTTGCACCCCACTTGGTGTAAGACAAAGGTGAGCCTATAATAGATGAACGAAAGTATCAAGTAGAAGAATTAGGTGCTTCCATACAAGGAAGAGCACCACAATCCTTAAAAGTTTGAAGGTTATTGTTGTGTAAAGTCTTTGATAAAAGTGGAGATAAGTATGACATGTTGGTTTTGTTTGTGTGTGCATTGCATCCATTTGTAGGAGGAAGGTTTTAACAATATTCCAAGTGAGATGAAGGGGTGTGTGTTTGTGAGAAGGATTGGTTGTTGTATAAGAACACAAATCCTTGTTAATGTTATGTGTTGTTGCTTCATGGGGGATGAGAGTTAGATTTCCCCCATCACCACCATGGGGTGATTTGGTAGAACTAAGTTGAGAGAATGGAACACAAGGTTTTTTGGGTTGAGAATGAGATATTGCACACCCTCCCTTAAAGGTAGGTGTGAAACTTGAATCACTACTAGAACTTGTGTCTAAAAATGAATCGTTTGTATATGACTCTTTGGACCATGAGGGTGAGATTTTGGAAATGTTATGGAAAGGAGGTGTAGAATATAACAACCCAAAAGTATCACAAAAGAGATTTGTTGTAGGTGGAGAGTTAGGACCAGCTGGTATAGGTTCAAGTTTTGATCTAGGAATGAAAGGCTTATGGGAGTTGGAAGTGTTGTGATCAATTGACACATAGCTTTTCTCATCTGCATCAACCGTGTATATCTTGTTGTTATATTTAAATTTCAGTACACTATGAAGGGTAGATGGGAATCCTTTCATAGCATGAATCCATGGTCTGCCTAGGATAAGATTGTATGGAAGGGGTCCTTGCATGATATAAATAGAGGTAGGAAACACTACAGGTCCAACCTCAATAGGTAATGTGATCATCCCAAGTGGTTGCCTATGAACATTGTCAAAGCCACGAATATGGACATCATTAAGTTGAATGAGCATTGTGTTCAAGACAAGTTTGTGTAGGAGGCCCATGCTACAAAAATTAATTTTTGATCCATTGTCGATGAGAGTGTGCCTAAGTAGAGTTTCATTGATGATCACCTTTATTAGCAAGGGATCATTTTTGTGTTGAATCTCAAGTAGGGGTAATTCATATTTAGGGAATGTGATTTCTGACTGTGTGGCTTGCATGGGATGAGAGGAGGATGTGACATGATTTAGTTTTATGTAAGATTGGATCTCTTCCTTATGTATTTCCAACATTTCATGGAAGAGAAGTTTCACTGTCGGTGAGAGTTGAATAAGTTCTCATACATATATATTAGCAGGAGTCTTTTTAATATCTTCAACACTAGGCACTTTTTGAGGAAAAGGTAATGGTGTAGGAGTGTTGTGCGGTCCCCTAGATGTTTGAGTCACTAACTTACAACTTAGTGACTGAAAAACATTGTTATGAGTAGATTGCATTATGGATTTCAAGACATATCTAAAAAATTTGTGTTTTTCACTAATGGAAGGTGACTTAGGAATCTCACTAATTAAAGGAGATCCCACTTGCATCATCATAACTTCAAAAAAAATTTCTTGATGGGCATGATATGTTGGTGAAGGGGATTCTAATGCCACTTGAGTATCCTTATCTAGGGAAGGTTTAGTGGTTGAAGGATATGTGTCAATGTTCATATGTTTGTGCACCATGATATTCTCCCTAGGAGGAGAGATTTTAGGAGAACAACAAGCCAAATGTTTGTGACATTCATAGGTTGGTTCTTCTAAAAGGAGGGGAATGATCAATGGTTGAAGATTGTTTTGCAAGAGGGGTTTCCCTAGGTGAAGGGGGACAACTAAGATATTCATGGTCTTCAACAATTGTGTTGTCTAACATCAAAGCATCTACTTCACAACTAGGAGAGATACTAGAGGAAGAACAAATGTTTTCATTATTATCTAAGGTTTTATTATGTTTGTTGTGAATTTGTGGTTTACTAAGAGAGGTAAAAGGAGAGAAACAACTAGGATTCTCAAAAATCTCATTAATTGATTCTTCTACTAAAATATCTCCATCACCAAGAGGAGAGATATTATGAGAAGAACAAGTATAATCATTAGGAATTTCCCAAGTTGTAGTCCCTTTCACTAAAATACTCTCATAGGGAGGGGATAGGAAATTTTTCTTAACATGTCTACATATGCAAGGTACTAGGATTGTTTGAATAAGAATTAAAAGTACATGTAACCATTTTATGCAATGTTTTAGCAATATGAACAATGTATATGCAAAGGTACAAAACATTCTTATCCAATATATGCAAGATTTGAAGAATGCAAACAATGTACATGCAAGAATGAAAAGCACTTTTATCAAACTAATGCAAAGCTTTATGAATAGAAATATTGTATATGCAAAAGTGAAAAGTACTTTTATCAATGTTATGCAAAATTGTAGAAATGGAAGCATTTTCATATGTAAGGATGTTTGCAAATGAAGTGATTTGAAGAATGAGTAATCTAAAATGATGTTTTTGACCAAAATTCATTAAACAAATGTTCCAGAAACTTTCCAAACTTATACTATATGATACTAGGAGGATTACGAAGCACATAAATAAGGTTTTTGATGCAGGAACAGACAGTCAAAAATCTAGATAGGGACTAATTCGCCTAGTATGGTGAATGAGTCCCAATACTAGTTTTTTGCAAAAAAATAAGAAATTTTGAAGTGTTTTTTATGTGTTTAATGTTGTAAGATGCAGAACTAATATGGAGATGTAGAATTTTAGAGATTTTTAAAGGAAATTATATGCAAAAATGCAAGCAAAATGCACTTTTTTCTAATACAAAAATTTGAAACCCTAGATGCAAATGAACCAAAGAAACTCTAATGAAAATTCAATGCAAGCTAGGATTAGGATGAAAATGGACTCCAAATCAGAAAATAAGATGTTCAAAAAGCAGGTTCACCAAAATGAATCGTAGATTTTTGGGTTTCCTATGGACTTCTCTAGCTCTTCTAGGGTTTTCCACCTAAAAGGAGAGAGATAGGGCCCAAAAATGCTAACTAGGTTCATTCAAATAAAGGATTGTATGATGTTTATATGGCTAAATGATATAATCTAAATGCAATTATATGAACTAATTGATTGATTATGAATGCAAAAATATAAGAATTATGCTATGTTAGAAAACACATTATGTAATGCAAAAATGAACTAGAAACAAATGCAGAGCTAAATAGAAATGAATGGAACTTGAAGTGTGCACATGAAGGCTTGAAGGAGACTGAAAATTGCTTCTCTAACACTATTGATGCTGATTTTCAAGCTTGGAGGGACTCATTCACCATTCTGGGTGAATCAGTCCCAGTTCTGGAAAACTGAGCCGAAACCTATTTATGTCAAAAGGGTGTCATAAAATGCAGAAAACACAAAATTGACCTGGAAATGGGACTCCTTCACCACCCATGGTGAATGAGTCCACTTTTGAGTTTCTAGATTTTCAAAAGTGGAATCTGGAGCTTTTGATCTACACTTTGACTTCCTACAGGTGTTTGCTTCTGAAACTCTGATTTATAGGTCTGAAAATGAGATTTTGTTGATATTTTGAATTGATGAATGAAGAGAAGACTTGAGAAACCTTGCAACTTTATCTTCAATGATTTCTAAGCTTCCAAAGGACCTGAATCTACAAACACACAAAGAGAGAAGAAGAAATGGTGAATGTTAAGGCATGGGGGTTTTCCTTGGTCAAACCCTGTTTAGGTAATTAAACCAAAATGATGAATGAATGGAATGAAACATGAAACAATGTAGTTTATTACCTTTCCATGATGTTGATCTTGGATTTCTGCAACAATGGAGGAATATTCAACCCTTGAATTTCTTTAGGAGCTCTCTTGGTATCTTGCAATGATAAAACCCTAAGTTGTTTGACTTGAGATAGGAGAATGATGGGTGAATGAATGATAATGGATGAATGAATGATAAGAGATGAAAGATGTGAAATGAGGAGAAAAACACATATTTATACACACTTGTGCCTTAGTAACCCATTGATACCTCATCACAGGCCGACATCAAGCAAGATTAAACTCAAATTTCACTTTTTTTCCCGCTCAAAGGTCAAAATTGGGCCAAATGGGACTGATTCACCATAGATGGTGAATGGGTCCCACCTGGATGGGACTGACTCACCATGCATGGCGAATGGGTCCCACAGGGGCCAATTTGACAGCTCAAATGCCAAGAGATAAGGAAATAAGGTAAAAAATGCAACCTTGTCAGGTATTTGATCAATTCAAGTCTCAAGATGTACAATATGGGTTAATAGGGTCCTATTAGTGATGATGTGAATGTCAAATAGGGCTTGGAACACATAAATCAATGTGAAAGTGTGATTAAATACACTTTACAACACTAAAACGAGGTCCACATAGCCTAGGAATTCACAAGAACCAATGTGAATGTGTAGGACAAATTACAACACTAGTTTAACATTAATTTTAAGTTAAGAACCTTCTAGATTGATGTAATGATGTTATTAAATATTTTTTATAATGTTGAATTAGGGAGAAATAGGTTCATTAGGTCTAGAAAAGCATGAAAGTCCTTTACAAGACTTTACAAAACCTTTACAAGACGTTGTTAAATGCATGTTAGTTGATTTGCAAGGGTCCAAGAACTAGTGTGGATGCCTAAAATGCCTCACAACACATGAATCAAGGCCTCATTAAGATAATTTATCATGAATTAATCCCATTTCAAGCAAAGGGTCATTTTTTCTACGACACAACTATCATGTTACTTTGCTTCAAACCTTAGAAATATGAGAGTTTTTTGGTCATAGTAAAGTTGTGGCAACCATATCTTTCAAAAAATCTCCATGAATACCCCCCATGTCAACTTCCAAGATTTAATATTGAGTTCTAACTTCTTGTTCATCCACCAGTTAGAGGCTTCTCCCGCTAATTGATACGCAGCCCATGCAGCTTTAGTAACCTCATCATAGTTTTGTATTTCAAAATACTTTTCCATTTGGAAAAGCCACACTTCAGCCTAATCAACTCCAACACTACCATCAAACTTGGGTGGAATAATCTTCTTCATTTCCCTAGATAGTTTGGAAGCCACAAGCTTTCTATTCCTTTCAATAGATGTTGTAGGTTATTTTTCCTTCTCATGATTATGGGTTTCATTTTTCCCATGGGAATATTTTTCTCCCTCATGCTCATTAATGTTTACTTCCTTTTCTACCCTATCCTTAACTCTTTCTTGTTCAAGGTTAGCCAACCTTGCCAAGATTTGGTCAAGTCTAACCTCTACTCTAGTGGTTCCTTTTCCAACCTCTTGAATTTTACCAGGATTAGTTTGTGTCCTCACCATCCTTATGTGATTGGTCTTTACACAAATTTTTATCCATGTTAGACTAAACTATGTTATCAATTATCTTATGGGAAAACATTAAAAAAAAAATTCCTCATAAGACCAAGCACATGCTTATTCTGATAAACATATGATTTTATTCATTTCATGAGGATTTCAATATCCTTTTAATTACATGGAGTGACTATTTAGATAGGCGAGTGGAGAGTATCCTTCATATTCACTCTCTAACACATAACTTAAAGGAGTATAACCTACAAACTAAGACAATTGTTGTTCCCTATATTTTTGTTCATCTCTCATTTGTTCGTACCTATCCCAAAAAGGATAATAAACTTTGGATTTATCATCTGATACATAGTTACGTGAAGCAATGTCAATATGGTGTTCATCAACAATGTAGTCTACCCTTTTTGTAGATATTTGTTCATGAGACCATTTCTCATCTTGCGATTTCCTTGGTACATATCCCTCAGACTCATTACTTGAAGAAATTATTATTACTTCAGTCAATGGAAGAACCCTAGGATCCCTAAAGATGAATGTTGGACTAATAGTGTCTTCTAAAGAAATATCCCTAGAAAGTGGTAATGATTCATACTTTTATGGTGACATGGTTAGTAGGTAATGGTACATAGCCTCCATCTTCATCTTTCTCTTCACATCATTGATTCGACAAAGTGTGTGACTAAAGGTTTCAGTCTCACTCAACTAGGAAGAATTGATGTAGTTGGTTCCCTCTATGGTTCTAATGATGGCTTCCCTTTCCTTCTTGTCCTTGAGGTAGCCCTCATTTCTGATTACTGAATTTTGAGTCGTTAATCTGAGACGCATCATCCTGACACAAGAATTCACAACATTAGATAATGCTGGACGAAAATAATGTTGACCTCATAGGTTCCAGTGCTAAACCTGGTAGCTCTAATACCACATGTAACATACCAACCCTTAATGAAGTAAAAATTTCTAATTTTTCACTTTACGAGTAAATAAATTATGTAACAAGTCATTGCAATAAAAAAAATTATTTTCTTTATTGAGAATATACAAACAAAGATGCATTACATAATACAACATGAATTCCAATTCATCATGATAAATTATAAGTTATATCAATACAAGAATGCATACATTTACATGCATATCTCATTGAGCTTTAGAACAAATAGTTGTAAGATGGTCCAAGATCCTTCCTTTCAAATCTTGGTTCTTATGTTTCCTATTGTGGAGGAGAAGCATCACTCAAGCACTTTTCCACCAACCATGGAATCTTAATGCGGTCCCCCACACATCTATCATTCGATAGATGGCCCTTCCCTTCGACGAAGAGATTGGTAGAGTAACCGATAACAACAACCAACTAAGCATAGTGTTGTGTCCTACATAACTAGAACTTGTAATCCCACAATCTTGAACTAGTATGTAATACTGGATCATGGTGAACTAATAATGTAGTCTCGGTAGTCATACAATCTAGAGTGGAGTCACGAACATTCACACTACTTTGGATAAAGTGTTACATTCAGTATTCCTACTAAGAGTCATCTATCACATACACTACTTAAGGTTGATTGGACTTAAGGCTATCTTAAACTCCCATAGGTATTTCCTTCAATGGATATTTTGTCACCCCAGATTAACCTATCACCATTTTGATATACTTGGAATTAACCTACTTAAAAAGTACACAAGCTCCCTCCCATACTCGATTAACTATCCTAGAAGTAAACACAATCTTTTCTAGTTAAATTGATAACTTAGCCAAGTGTATCACAAGTACCTCTTATGATCAATCATGCCTAGTATATAATATCTATGATATACACCAAACTCCTGTTATGGAGTACTTACAAGCACAACATGAAAACAACATAAAATCTTCAATTTTCTTTTCAAAGACACTCTAATATTTTTAATGCACACACTAGAAAATACATTTCAAGAAATCATTGAAAATACATCATTTCAAAGTAAATAACAAAGAAGAAGAGATCCTCATGCCTGTTACCACTTATCCAATTAGAAGAAAACAATGCAGCCCTCTCCAACAACAAATAGCTTGATAATCAGCTTCTCAAGAATGTCACAAATAACTCTATCTCACAATTTGATAGCTTACTTCTCTCAAACATATATGTTTCCTCTCAACACAATGGAGCACTCACTCTTTCTCTCTAACAATAGAAAACAAGTATGGTTGGGAATAACATAGAAAAAGGAATTGTAAAAGATGTGTAATCTTGGGAAAGAATGTGTCCAGGCTAATGAAATGGCTCAACTATTTATAGAGCATCCTAGTAAACTGTTAGCCTATAGTTTAGGCATGTAAATGGACAACAAGCTCCATGCAAAGCAACACATGAAAACTCAGCAAAAAGGTGGCGACTTCCTAAGCTCATAATCATCAAAACCACCTATAGGTCGACTTGTAGAATTGACAACAATTACAAGACTTATTGAATCATCATATACTTAATTTGAATTGTCATAAAGAATAGGTATCTACAACAACTTGGTTTTAGAGGTGGTGCCAAATCCATCCCTCTTTCCTTCTTGTTTGGCACGGTTTTACTATCCATGGAAACAGTCAACTGCTATTTCTCAAAAACAAACATCCATCAATTTGTATAGAGGATGAATCGACCAAAGCATTAAAAATAGTTAACAAAGTCAAGGTTGATCATATCAAAGGCATCGACCAAGTCTATGCTTTAATATTGACACAAGATAGAAATATCAAATGTAATACAATGTCTTATATCACGTCTCATTCTGAGTGATAGTCAGTTTCACAAACACTCATAAGCAACTTCATACTACTTCAAAGAACAGAGTCATATCAACTATTATCAATTTTTAATATCATAGTCATTATCAACTATTACCAACCTTTATAAATTGGCTTCTATCTAAACAAATGTTAGTTAGTTTCTATTAACATATATAATATGTTAAATATATATATATATATATATATATATATATATATATATATATATATATATATATTATATACATACATATATATATTTAAATACCATCATGTACATATATATATATATATATTGTTGGAGTACATACAACACTGAGATGGGGGGGTGAATTAGTGTTGTAGATTTCAAAACTTTAATTTACTTTCTTTCAACAAATGTGTAAACAAAAATAATGATGTTGACAACACTTAATTAGTTTCGCATGCTTCATCAATGTAAGAATATAAATATCGAACAATAATCAATATAGAATGCTACGACATGAATGATAAGTAAATCACACAATAACTGAAACCATGACATAATAAATTTTAGGAGTGGAAAACCCTCATGGGGTAGAAAAACCACTTAGAATTGCCTCACAGGCTTACCAAAAATGCCTCACTAGCAACCCAAGCCTCACTGGCTACAAATGCCTCACTGGCAACACAAGTCTCACTGGATACAAATGCCTTACTAGAAACACAAGCCTCATTGGATAAAAATGCCTCACTGGCAATACAAGCCTCACTGGCTACAAATGCCTCACTGGAAACACAAGCCTCACTGGCTACACAACATTTTCAATCATGAAGAAACAAACTATAGAGGGTTACTCTATCTCTTTGCAAACCATTACAACTCTTAAAACTAATACATCCTATGTCTCAAAGATTCATAAAATTGGAACCTTTAAAAAATAAAATAAATCAGTTACTCTTCATTATTTTTGCATACAATTTTTACAAAAATAGATTTTTGCATTCTGCTCAACAATTACTTATAGCATGATAATAATAATAAGTGCATTTCATATCCTCTGGCTATGTGATTTCAGCATTATATTCAACCAACAAAATGATATTTTTAGAGATGATTTTATAAACATTAAAGTTGCTCATAATCGAGCTCATAACTGAAAGAACCATCATATGGTGATAACTTCCACAATGATACTTGTCATCGAAAACTTCCAATGCAAGATTCACACCAATGTCGGTAAGGTCAAGACAACAAAACAAGACTGATATTGTGCTACAAAATCAGGTATGCAAAACACCAAAGCAACAAACCCTAACCCACATTATCATTGCTCGACCAACTATAAAAAATGTTTGCGAAATCCCATACCATGTGATGGAACTTCAAATTTTTGCTCCTTGTGTTCCATTCCTACTCTGCCTTGTGTCACTGGTCTTTCATGGTGTCGGAATTTTTTCCTTGGGTTGAGGTTTAACTTTATTTTCATGCAAAACCCTTGTGTTTATTTTAGGCCTTGGTTGGGATCTATTTCGCTACTACTTTTTGAGGGGTTCTAAAATGACTTATTTCCTATCGTTCCGTCTAGGTCGAGTCCCTTTGTTTTAATTTTTATTTCCTTCGTAGGGTTTTATTTTCCTAAGTCTTGGTTGGCCCTGGGTTTCATCATTTAAAAACAACTTATGTTGTTGTTTACCATCCACCTAGTGATGTCCCCTTGTCCTTTTAATAACTTTTTTTATTTTTCAAAGTTATCAAATTCATGCTACCGTTGATCAATTGCCTTTAGATATCAACGGTTGTCCGCCATCATGTGATCAAGAATTGCAAGAGCTTTTCTAATTGTGATATCATGAGCGGGCGCTATGTGTCCTTGTTGGCATGGTCGAAGGAGATAATTTTGTGACCATTGATCAAATATTGTCAAGATCAACGATTGCCCACCATCACGTGATCCGAAGTTACAAGGTTTTTACTGATCACGATATCGCGCGCGACCGCCACGTGGAATTCCTTGGTAGCGTATGGTATGGTGGGCCCCTTATTTGACATGTTGGTGATTGTGTCAGCTTATTTTGAAGACCTTCATCCAATCATTTAATCTAACTGAAGGATCAACGGCTTGATTTTGAATCTACATCAAATATGGTTGGAGCCATTCATGCAGCATGCGAGTGAGCTTTAATGGTGGATGAGACACTTAGTAGCACAATTTGATCGACATAAGATCAATTCTCGTTCTTTATTTGTATCACAAAGCATCCAAGTATTTCGTGAAGCAGTCTCAGAGCCAAAGGTGGAATTGCGAGTCTCTGCAGCCATAATTTTGGATTTCTGCAAACAAAGTCATGAGTTTATTTTCTATGCTTCCCGGTCATTCTACACTTGAATTTGGGAAAAGATTTGATGTGTTTATCATTGAGCTTGTTGATAAACATGTTAGGGCTATAGTTTAATTATAATTGTGAGAAATTGCAGTGTTTTGTTCTGTAATTTTCTATCTCTGGTTAGTCCTAGCTATTTGAAGTATAACATTGTAAAGAGGCACTAGTTTGTCCAAGATGGCACCACCAAAGCAACATTCTGGCCAAATTGACTATTTAAAAAGAAACCTGTATGATGATTTCCTAGATCAATTACCCTTGTCAACAAATGATAGAAAGAAGGGATTGGTCCTAATGCGAGGGAAAATCCTGGGGGAAGGGTTAGTATACAATTTCTCTAACATAGCCGATGCTAGGGTTCCTCTCACAGGTTTGGAAATGTTCACATTGTGGTATGGACAAAGGAATTTGCCTCACCCCTTTTCAAACACCTAGATGTATGATATGGGGAAACTGGTAGTACCAAATGTGTTCCTTGATGTAGACCTTCTTAGGGAAGTGGCTGCAAGATATGACCCTGTCACACGGGTAATTAGGGATAATAATGGAAAGGTTCTGTTGAGCATTAATAGAGATGATATGCAACAGATTTTTGACTTGAGTGAACCGATTGAAGACTTAGTTCCTATCAATCTTGAGGAAATGAAGTAGGAATATGCAAAGTTGAAGTATCTTTTTAGAGCTAAGTTTCTTCCACCTCATCTAGCTAGGGCAGGAGGTTCAAGATGTCATATCAGCCCTAGTGACCAGGAAACTTTCAAATTAAATTGTTTTGCAAATCATTTCCTGGCCACTTTCTATTCATTGTGTCAGATTTTGGATTTCCTTCATGGTGCAGTGATGCCCATTGCATACATGTTCATGGGGGTGGAAATACAACACTCTAACTTCTCTGTGACATATGAATTTTCTTCTTTATTGGCTGAGACGATACATGAAGGGCTGTCAAAGCTGTAGAAAAATGATACTGAAACTCAATTATTTTGGTATTCTATGCTGATGCATATGTTCTTGTTCAAGAATGCTGATTTCTTCTCTGAAAAGATGGAATTAAGGCAATCGGTTGATGGAAAAAGATTGTCAGTACAATTATGGGTTGCAAATTTATCTTGCAATAAGGAAAATACCAGTTATGTGCAATATGATAATTGCTTTTCTTCTAGGTTGAGGGGTATATTGATGGTGAATGTACCTAGGATCCCTAAGGAATTACATGATTTCCTCAGGCCAAAGGGGAGGAAGCTAGAATTAAAAGTCTACCATAACTGGGGTGATATTATCCCATATCTAGTCAGCACTATTTTGAGGGTGTATGGTTTTCAGGGAGCCCCTCATATACTGCCATACAATGTGCCACCAAGAGTGGGGTTTGCAGAAGTTATGTGGAAAATAGGTTGTATTCATGAGGACAACCTCACTGGGAGGGGTAAGGGAACATTTTTCCCTGATTATACAGTGGTGTCTAATTTCACATTTTCAAAGGGAGGCTAGGTGCATTTTGGGAAATTCTTTGATGATTACCATTTGAGGTGTGGTCCAAAGCGGCAACATGATCTTGAGGGTTTATTTTCCCTTTTCAGATAAAGAATAAAAGTTGGCAAGTTTGTGCATTAATTCAACTTCCTTGAGGACCTGATTAGAAATGAGTTCGACCTAAATAAACAACAGCTGAACAAGGAGAAATGGATAGCTTATGATAAGATATTAGATATTGTGCACAAAATGGATCCCAAGTATGATCCATTGTTGGAGTTCAATCCATACCATAATAAAATTGATTTTCTGATGGAGAACTTCAAAGGGATTATGGGCACCTTGAGAACCAAGAAGATAAACTTAGAATTGAGTCTGGGTGTACAAGAACAAGGTGCTAGACCAATTGAAACAAGGCCAACATTCCAGCCTATAGAAAGGTGGCCCATTTATAAAAGGAAAAAGGATAGCAGTAGTTATGAAGAAGAAGTGGACAGAAAAGGAAAGCAAATAATGAAGTTTCCTTCACAACCAGGTCCAAAATTTAGGGTGCCTGGGGAAATCAAAATCATTGATTTAGAATCATCACCAGAAGATAGTCCCCCATCACCACCATCTGAGCCAAGCCCTAAAAGACAAAGGATTGATCAACCACAAGAGGATCTGATGGATGAAATTATTGTTACTGATCAGGACATGTAGATTGGTATGCCTTCCCCTCCTAGGCCAGCTGAATTGGTTTTATATGATTTAGATATGAAAGGAAAAAGTGTACAAGATGCAAGAATGGAAGCATCTAAGGAGTTTCTAGATGACAATACATTTGTAAAAACTCCTGTATTCTTGCAATTGGTATGGAGGATGAAATATAAAGAATATCAAGATAAATGTAAGAAGAGAAAAGAACTAAGACCTCACAGGTTAGACTAGGAGAATGATGAGGACGTGAAAGCTGAATTGATGGAAGATTTTAAGAACATCACTCCTAAAGAACGAAGAAAACTAGTGAGTCAGGATGGTGCATTGATTCTGCCTGAATTGGACATTGTAGATGTTGTAGAATTTAATGCTATTCTAAAGTCCAAGCATCCCTTGCAAGACTCTGAAGAGGAAGTCAAGGAAGCATTTTAAGACTCTACTTTCAGTGAAGAGTATGAAACTTTGTAAATTTGGGCATTGGCCCCACAAGGGAGAAAACCAAATGCTACAGATATTAATCAAAATTTTAGAGGAGCATTAATAATAAAAAGAACTTCAAAGACCTCAACCACCAAGGCCACTAATCTGACTGTGAATGTGGCCAAAATGGCCCAAAAGACTGCTGAAAGGGAGGAGGCTGAAAAGAAGAGCCTAATGGAGAAGTATAACCTTTTGATTGAGGAATACAACAAGATGCAGCAGAAAAATGTTAAGTTGAAAACTGAGCTGGAAAGGTTTCAGTATAAACAAATTAGGGAGACATCAAGTGCTCCGAGGAGTACATTACCTTCCACAGTAGGGTCAGTGCCACTTGCTTCTCCAATTTTTTCCACACCAGGGTCTCCCAGTCAGAATCCTACCCTCACCCCTTCTTTAGAGGAAATTGATGAAGAAATAAAGTGCTTTGTTGATCCTACAAAGAAGTAGCTCTTGCAAAGAATTGATGAATTATAGGCATCTTCGAAGTTAAGTGAGGAGGGATCTCTTT
>VDFB02174873.1:71316-81728 GCA_007258455.2 Sequoia sempervirens | reverse complement strand
GACTCTTCATTGTAACTCTCATAGTAATAATGTTTGTAAGATTCATTGTAGTTAACAAATCACAAATGGAGCTAAAATCTTGTAATGGCTTTGATTAGCCATGTTGGTGACGTAACCTTTGTATGTTGATGCTTGAGATTATAAGGGATGCCTGGATGCACACTCTTCTTGGATTTTTTCACTCATTTAAGGGTTTCTTCCAATAGTACATGTTTCATAAGTTCGCGTGATGTGTTTGTGCCTTGTTTTACATGTTTACATGATGTTTGATGTTCTTCAATAGGTATTACTGTTATTTCCATGTGATTGAAGTGGTAAATAGTGTATTGAGTGTTGAACTTGATGTTGTTGAGAGTTAGCATTAGAATCCATTAGTTGCTGGTCGCTAGGATTATAAACCCAACGCCTTCAGATCATGAATGCTGCTCAAAGTGGCTTCAATTCCCCCTCAGCTATCAAATGAAAGTCTCTTTTTGTACATCTTGAGGCTGCAATCAACTATTTATTTCTCCATACTTCTAGTAGATATTTTTGCAAGAATGTGAACTGATGAAAATAGGAAAAGGATTATTGTTCTCAAACTAAGATAATTTCCCTGTAGTATTTAATTAACATCAATTTATCATTCACAAAACATAGGAGCTTGGAAGGGTGACCCAAAAAGCCACACACCATAATGCATGTGAAAGTGAAGGATTGAACAAACAAATCAATCCAATCACTAATAACTTTTATGGATTTGTCTTTCCAAGATTATCCTCTAATTCCCAAACAATGTGAATAATAAAGGCATCATTTATTGTCATGTCCCCTTTTTAGATATAGCACCGTGGAGTAGACTTTTAAACTATCTCCATTTCTTGTAGGCTAAAGGGAAAAGCAAGGGGAATTATTTTTTACGCCGAAGGCGTATCCTATTTCAATAAGAGAAAGCTAAAAAGTTCAATCAAATGGCTCTTATCATCTGCCAACCATTGATTTACTTTCAGCCATTGATTGAAACCATCCCCGTATGTACATCGACGACAACAGATTCAAACTCTGCAAATTGGTTTGAGCTCCTTCTATTCGTATTTATCACGTGTAGCCCTTGCTTGTCGGACATTCCGTTCTGTCCATCATGGCCTGTTATTACAACCTTACAAGTTATCCCTTGGACAATATCTTCTTTCTTCTGTTTTTGGTGTTTCAATCGAGGTACCTTGCCGTGAAAAAGACAGGCATTTAATGTTGATAGACAGTGAATATTCGCGGCTAGATTTCCTGTGAATAAATAAAAACTCTGAGCAGCTCTGCATTGACAGTGAAAATGATGAACGGTTGAGATTTGTGTTTATTCTTTTTGGTAGGAAATTTCTGATTGACGTCCGCCACTCCTCCAAACTCTTCCTCACTGGGAGTGAGCTTTCACTTCTCCAATTTGGCGAGCTGCAATCTGAAAATAAGGCTTTGACGAGGGTTTTAGAGTATGTCTATTAAAATGAAAATTAGCGGCATTCTATTTTTATTTTTTAAATTTTTAAATAATTGTTTTTCATTTATTTGAAAGAATTATTTTATATTTTGTAATGCCCTACAATCCCTCAAGGATACTAATACTTCTTAACATTTTGTATAATTTTTAAAAGTACTAACATACATCATAATAATCATATATCACATGAAATGAAACTAAACATGAACTACATATAACAAATCCTCGGTTTTACATGATCAGACATTTTCACAACAACATCATTACATCACATGAAAGGTAAGCATACACCAGTAACCATAAGATAACATGAACATGGACAATACATTAATCAAGGATTACAATATTACAATGCCGCTTCCCAACATGAATGGGAAAGATACAATAAAATGGAATGATACATTTGAAATGAAGAAGTACAAAGCTGCAATACTTGATCCAACTCTGGTTCAACTCAGGAGTCACTGCAAGGTACAATTTTGCACTTCTCGACCGACGACCTAGGAGGATCGCCTTGGGTAACCCATATCAAGCCCGGTGTATTTATTGAGTTTAATGTTGTATCACCTAAAAACATGTGGTTTTATGATTATGTCTAGTACTTTGATGATGGTTGATCTTGCACTTGGATTGTTTTTATGTGCCTTGAGCCTTGCATTTGAATGTGGTTTTCGTTACTTTGAAGTTCTAGCGCAAGATGGTGCATGCCTCTCTTGGTGCAGCTATTTTATTGGATTACGTTTCTTGAGCAAGTTGGCTTTCCATTTGAGTTTTTGAGATATGTTGTTAGTGGGGAGTGGCTCTTCATGGGGGCCGGCACACAAAGTGGTGCATGGGTAACTCATGTGGAGTTAGTCTAATAAGTGAAAACTAAATCAATACATTAGGTAGTCTAAAACACTTAACTGTATAAATTATGCCTCGTTCATGGACTCAAGGGCTAGTTCAGACTTGGGGATGAGTTGAGAAGGCCTGGAATGGCAAGATCGTTATCTTGTCTTTATGAAAGATAATCGATTCCGCATTGGATTGCATGTGGGGCCGGGTTTCGTAAGAGGTCACTAGGGTAACCCAAGTTGGGGGCCGGGGCCTAGGAAGATTCGCCAGGGTAACCCATGCAACATTGCGATGACACTCCACCTTTAACAACCATGTATGCTTTGTTTCCCTCTAAGTTATTCTTGGGCCTCTGGAAGCACATGTTGGCATTTGTATGTTGATGCTTTATTGGTTATTCCTATGTTGGGCACATCTTGTGTTCTGTGAAATTCCTTAGACTATCGCCCTCCAAGAGTTACCCCGTAGCTCTCTATCGACCGCCCCTATGCATCTTTTGCTAATGTGGAGTTGTTTCATCTTCAAGAGAACAAGATGACTTAATTTCACATTCCATCTTTAAAGGTCTCGACTCCCATCCCAAAAAGTGATAAGAGAGCAGGAGAGGTGTGAACAGATTTACTACAAGAGAAATTGTTCCAAGAGATGTGAGTCATTTTGATCATTAGAAAAGATACGATTTTCTTGTGGAGATTCAGGGAAGTGACAAATGGAGGCAGAAGGATATCTCCAAAGTCATGAATTTTTCTTAACACACAGAGAGAGAAATGAGAATAGCATAAAACATAATCAAAGAAATAAAACACCATCAAGGTATCATGGATTATGGACACTTGTGTTGTGATCACTTTCTACTTTGTAAACTCACCTCTTGTATAAGAGTGTACTCATTGTACCATCTTATTGTTGTATTGAGATTTGTTGAAATCTCTCATTTTGTAATATGTTCAGTTGTATATTTGATTATATTAAGCTATGTAAACTGGAACATTCTTGACATTAGTTTTGTACTTGAATTATGATAATGTGTTGAGTTTATTTAATATGTTTATGTAACACTGTCTTGGAAACTTTATAGCAATTGTGTAATTAATTAACTTTAAAAAAAAATTATTTGGTTAACTTTACTCTTTACACTTTGTTATGCACCCAGAACTACATGGGCTACATATTTTATTTAATATGATATTTGATTTATATTTTAAAAATAAAAAATAAACTATAAAAAATTTAATTATACTTATTATTATTATATATTATATTTTAAAATAAAACTATTAATTATATAAAATGATTAAAATTTATAATTAATAATTATTATAATTTTATATAGTACAAAAAAAGATTAGAATTTATCTTAATTGACTTTCCACACTTCTTCGGCGTACCCATTGCACACTAAGGTGTGATTGCTAGTTAATATTATTTTAAGTTGGGCCCAATAATTTTAATTTAAGGGGCAAGTCTAACTCCATCAAGGATTCTGCCCATTTTGTCCAATTTATTCTGGACACTAGAGTAGAAAGCAACGAAATCTTGGTGAGTTTTGACGTAACCTCCCTCTTCACCAAGGTTCCTATTCCTATTGCTTTAGAGATTGTCAAGCGCAAGGTTAATGATGAGATTGCCTCCTTGGTGGAGTTATACTCGAGATCCACTTTCTTCTCTTTCTAAGGTTTTATTTATGAGCAGGTTGATGGTGTGGCCATGGGTTCCCCTCTCTCTCTAGTCATTGCCAACCTTTATATGGAGCATTTTGAAGAAATTTCCCTCAAGTCCTCCCCCCTCAAATCGAGATGATGGAAACGATATGTGGATGACACCAATGTTTGTTGACCTCATGGACTTGACAAGCTTGAAGAATTTTATGCTCATCTCAACGACATTGCTCCTTCCATCTCTTTTACTAAGAAACTTGAATCTAATAACCAATTCTCGTTCTTGGATGTTTAATCCTCAAAAGACCTGATGGGTCCCTAGGCCAATGGGTTTTCCGCAAGGCTACCCACATGGATTTATACCTCCACACATCTTCCCACCATCACCCTAGCCAAAAAATTGGTATTCTCAAAACTTTGGCCACAAGGGCTTACCGCGTTTGTGACCATGAAAACTTAGACCAAGAATTGGACCATCTTCGTTTCGTCTTTAGGTTGAATGGGTACACCAACAAGAAAATCTCCAAAGCCCTCAACCATTCCAAACATCGGTTTCCTCCTATCTCCAACTCTATTTCCTCCCAATTTGCTTCTCTCCCTTTCGCCTCCTTACCGTTCGTTGAAGGCATCTCCCATAAAATCTCAAAAATCTTTCTAAAAAAGGGCCTTTGTTGTGCTTTCAAGCCTTTTTCCACGTTAAAAGATTGCATCCCTCCTATTAAAGACCCCAAAGATATCTTTCTAGACTTGGGGGTCTACAAAGTTGTCTGTTCTTGTGGCACTCCTTATATTGGCGAAACGGGTCGCTCATTCAACACCAAAATCAAAGAACACAGTGCCAATATCTTACATGATTGGGTTGTTAAGTCCGCCCTCGCTAAGCATTCCTCTTCAACCAAGCATCATATTTGTCTTGAGGACACCCAAATCTTCTGCAAAGAAGACAATTTTCACAAGAGGAAGCTTAAGGAAGCCATTTAAATCTTCAATCACCCCACCAACCTTAATCGCAATGAAGGATGGAGTCTTAGCCTCTCTTGGCAACCTCTTCTATCGAGACTCTCAAATCACCATAGAGCCCCTCCTTGACCCCCTTTCCTTCTTCCCTCTTTCTTTCTTCCTCGCCCCCCTTTTCTGGTTTTCTTTCTTGCCTGTTGGTCAGGGTGGTTTCTTGTGCTTGCCCCTTCCTTCGTCGTCTTACCAGTGCCTCTTCCTTTTGGCCACCCCCCTCCTTTTCTTCTCCTTGTCCCTAGTTTTTTATCTGTCTTTGCTTATTGTTTTATAATTTTGTGTGTGTGTATTTAGTGTAGCCAGGCTTAAATAGTTGCGCATATAGGGGGTCAATTCAACTTATTTATTGTCTTTGGCTCTTTTCTCTTTTATTATATTTTTGGTATAATATTGGCCCTCTCGTGTTTTTACTTTTTTTATTCTTATATTTACCTAAATAATTTCCTTAATTTCTTTAGTCCTATTTTTTCCTAAATATTTTCCTTTATTCACCTCATTTGTAGTTTGGAGGTTTACTTTGTAGCTTTATTTTATAGCATTTTTCTCTAGTATTCTCTTATTTGTTAGTAAATGTGTTTATTTTAATTATTTTTATTTTTATTATTCTTTATTGGTATTCCATATTATCTTGCATGGGTATATCTCTATTTTTATTAGTTTGGGTAATTTATTTACTCAAGTTTATTCTTTCTTGTCTTTTACTTACATTAATAATACCCTAATTATGCCTAAATAATTGTTTGGGTATTATTTTGTAGCTTTTATATTTTATTTCTTTTCTTTTTATTTCATTCATTGATTTGTTTTTATCATTTGCATATTTTTATTCTTGTGCTTTTCGACTTTCCTCTATATTGTCTTTGGCTCTATTCTCTTATTCTATATATTTGAATATTTGTAATTGATGTAATATTATTGATTATTTATATGCTGTTCTAGATTATATATATTTTTAGTCTTATGTTTTCTTTACTTTTGGATAATTTTTATATTCTTGATTTTGCTTTGGTCATTTTTGAATGGGCTTTTGTTATTTACATATAATTCTTAATTATCTATTTTCAATGCATATGCATTTATTTATTTTCATAGAGAAGCATTTTTACATAGTCTTTTACTTATGTAGATGCCTACATACATAATTATATATCTTTGCATATTCATGCATACTCTCTATTTTGATAAGTCTTAATTATTTTTTAACATTCATTGTTTGGGTAATATTGTGTAGCATTTGTTTTCTTATTTTCTTTTATTTCATTTATTGATTTATATTTTAGCATTTGCATCTTTTCTTAATCTTTTGCTTTTGTGCATCTTACTATATTTTCTTGGTTCTATTTCGTGTAAAATATATAATTTTACATATATTCTATTCTTATATAGCTATTTGTAATTGTCTTAGCATTAATGAATATTTATAATTTTTTAGGAATTTGTATTTTTATATATATTTTTTAGTCTTATGTTCTTATATATTCTTTGGCATATATATATATATATATTTGAACCTAGCTTGCCTTTTTACACTTTTAATCTTACTCTTATGTTCTTGCTTTTGCATACGTGATAGCTTTTATTATATTTATATAGGTATTAGTTGGTTTTTCTCTTCTTCTTTTTTTCTCTTTTTCTTATGTTTTTATTCCCTTCATGTCTAATTTTCCCTTTTTTTGTCTTTATATATATATATATATATATTTTCTCGTTTTCTTTCTTTTATTTATATTTTTATATATTTCTTTTGCATGTTTATATGCATCATTTTCTTTTGCTTTTTTGCATGCTTTCATATTCTTTTAGTCACATGCTTTTGCATGTGCATGTATGCATATTTCTCTTGCATATTTAGATAGATATTTATATTTAAGTATGCAATTTTGCATACATACCTACTTAGTTTCCAATTTGCTGCGTATTATTTTGATGCTCATTCTTCCTTTGTGTTTTTTTTATTTCTTATACTTTTAGTTTTAACCTTTAACTTAGGCTCCTTCCCTCTTTATTTTTTGAATTTTTTGTGTGTATGTGATTTCTTAGTTGGTTAGTGTTTTTAGTTATTAATTTCTCTCTTTCCTTCATTTCTTGTATTTTAATTTTTATTCCTTTCCCTCATGGGATGTGCTCCCCCTCCTTTCCTGCCCGCCCTCACGCCCCCCTCCTATTTATCTTCTTAACCAGCTGGTCTGCAACTAATATTTTCTCATCCTCTTCAACTCTTTATCCTAATGATGGATCACTGAGTGTGATCCACAATGTTGATGAAAAACTGGAATACAATCTAATCCAGAAGCAGCAAAACTAATAAAAAGTGTTTTCAACATTAATAAAATAAAAAATATTTTTTATACTTAAAATAAAAGAAAATAATAAGTATTTATTGTTACTTAAGGAAATTGGTTCCAAGGGCTCAATTGGAGTGTTACAAAGGAGGGCGTTTAGATTCATTTGGATTATCAAGTTTGTTACCATTTTGCCAATTAATTTTCAAAATTTGAGCTTTTTGTTGAAGTTTGCTTTCGAGGACAAAAATCCTTGGTTGATTTGAGGATCGTAGAGGACAAAAACCCTAAAGGATTTTCACTATTGGATTTGAGGACAGAAACCCTCATTTCCAACATTGGCAATTCCATTTAGGAGTTGCATGTGTGCTGATTGGATCACTTTCGGATTTGAAGGGTTTTATTGTAGATTTTAGAATTTTAAGGGTTTGTTCATCACCTATGCTTGCTAGATCTTGGATGCCACTACTTGGAAAAGGTTGCCATAGTTATCATTTGCTAGTTTGAGGGTTTTGAAAGCCCTTTGTTGCTATGCCAGCCGCTTTTGAGGGCTATGTGATGTTTGGGATCACTCCTTTTGCTGTTTGCTTGTGTTGAGGGCTTGTGCCATCATTTTGGGTGGATAAATATATCAGTGACCAGATTTTACAACCATCATTGGAGTATATCAGCATTAAGGAGGCGAATTCATCATCATATCTTGCATGTTTTGCAAATCTAGTGACAATGCCATCACTTTGGAGGGGTTCCGAATGGCGTTTGTCATCATTTATTGTCACAAAACATCTCCAATGATTTTCCTTGGCAGTATTAGAGTAATCATGCATTACCTAATAATTAATTAATCTTTAATTGATTATTAGTCTAATTCATTTCATGCACTTAAGCTAAACTTAGGAGTGTTTTTTTTCTATTAATTGAAGTGAGCTATTATTAGAATTTTGTCTCATCACATAGGATGTTGACACTTGTCATGATCTAATCCCCTTATCATTTAGGGTTGCTCCTATAAAGCACTCAACCTTCATTGTATTATCTCTCTTGAGATTCATGGAAACTTTTCATTCTGTAAGTTTTTCTTGTTGAGGAATAGCAAATCTTTGTTTTGCAGATCTCTTGCGTGGAAGGTGTCTTTGTTCATTGTTTGATCCTGCGTCTTGTGTTATTCACAATTCTAACATTGTATCAGAGTGTGGATTCAATGAACCCCTTCTCGATTTATGGGCGTTTTCTTCAACAAGGGTTATAGGCTTTAGATTTGGAATCTCCATTGTTTTTTTTTGTAATTTTTCGAGTTGGGTGATTTTTTGGTACACTTTGGTGCAAAAAAGACTTCACCATTGCGTTCAAGAGGCCAATTTAACGAATTTTGATAAAAAATTCACCCTATTTTGGTGTCGGGAGCTTTTGAGGCAATTTTTTTGCACAGGGGCCTGTACAACCCTTGTACAACCATATTGTGCATGTAGTTCAAAAAAAAAAACGGCAAAAAGCAAAATAGGTTGGCATTTTTTAATTTCTTTTTTTTAGAAATTTAAAAAAAAAAAGAAAAAAAAGTGTAGGCGTTTTTTTTTAATTTCATTGGCCAACGTTTATGGGGGGTACTCGCAGGCTATGTCACAAGGTTCAAATTCATATTCAAATTCAGCAACAATAAAATTTGGATGAAATTTGACAAGGGTAAAAAGTTCAAAAAAAAATTCGATATTAAATTCGCCTTATATAATTTTTTTTTAATATAAGTAATATATCCATAAAATTATCAAAATAGTTTAAATGTTCACATTACAAAATAGAATTAAATAAAACAATAAAAAAAAATAATATTAAATTTAAATAAAATAATACTTAAAATTAAAAAATGTCTTTTATTAGAAATATAAACGACTCAAACTGAAATTATCTCGACTTGGTACGAACCTGACGTTTTGTGCTCGTATTCAATGTGAAAGAAGGCCACAATCTCTTCCAGGGTTTTATGTTTAGTCTTCGACACAAGGAAATAGATAAGCATTGCACATAGAGCCAAAACACCGGCGAACAAAAAGAAAGTCTTGAGTACTGTAATCTCATTTTTCAAACTGAGAAAGCTTATGGAGACCACATTGCTCATGGTTCTGTTCACCCCAATGCCAAGGCTGGCCACCTTGGCTCAAAGGCAAGGAGGGAAATATCTCCGACTTGATTTTGATGATGCAGGATTTACCCTTTGAATTTGTTGTACGAATTTACTTGAATTTCAACGAATTTAGTGCATTTTGAAGAATTCGCCAAATTTTGAATTTGAAGCTTCAAATTTGGTGAATGCTGCGACTTAGCTTGTAGGTACCTGCCTCTACAGGCCCACGGGTCCCATGCCTCTCGCTGGCGGCCTTGGTGCTACCGGCGACAGTAAAAGCCGATCGGTGGCATGTAAAAATTGTTGCCTGGTGGCCTTTGATTTGCCAGCTAGTGGCATTCAAATTGTCGGTGGCACCTATTTTTCAAAACTTGTGGTGAGCCCACGCAAGAGATCTGCAAAACAAAGATTTGCTATTCCTCAACAAGAAAAAGTTACATAATGAAAAGCTTCCATGCATCTCTAGAGAGATAATACAATGAGGGTTGAGTGCTTTATAAGAGAAACCCTAAATGATAAAGGGATTAGATCATGACAAGTGTCAACATCTTATGTGATGACAAAATGATCTAATAATAGCTCACTTCAGTTAACACAAAAAAAAACACTCCTAAGTTTAACTTAAGTGCATGAAATGAATTAGACTAACAATCAAGTAAAGATTGATTAATTATTAGCTAATGCATGATTGCTCTAACACCCCCCCTTAAGATGAACTTAGGGAGTAGCTGAAAATCCTAAAAAGAGAATGCATGATGGGTCCCCACAAACAAGGCCCGATGAGGTACCATATACAAGCAATCTAATCTCTCGCAACTAGAGAAATAGAGAAAACCTCATGGGAAAAACTTCTCTCCAAAAGAGAGAAAGATGAATGAAGGACTGAAAAGCCTCCAAAACAATGTGAAGGACTAAGAAGCCTCCAACCAAAACAATGTCCCAAAAAAGAGGAACATGAAGGACATCACACAAGCACGAAGAAGCTATAGATTGTTGTCAAATGATGGCTGGTATAGTGCTGAAATGAAGAA
>VDFB02174873.1:33446-65192 GCA_007258455.2 Sequoia sempervirens | reverse complement strand
TGATTCTTATGGGATAAGCTAAATTGTTTATCGGGGCATTTACTCAAAGTTTATCGAGTCATTTTACTGTCAGCCACGTATATTGAGGTGTTCGTCATTTACATGATAGCTGAAGATTGAAGGAGAACGATTCAGGAAATCATGTGTTACTCGACCATCACCTGTTTCAGATTAGTGTATAAAATACGCCGAGTGGTATTATTGAGAAACAATGAGCATAATAAACTATTTCCTGTGCCAGTCATTGTCGAAGAGGAAGCATCGATAAATAATCACGCATATTGGAGATTATCGGGTATTTGATGTTTAGGCGTTTGGATCTTCTATGTCCAGTACCATCGTAATTGAAGAAGTCTAACTATCTAAGATAAACAAACAATAAATAAAGGCCATGTGGTATGAATCGGGTCTTGATTTCATTGTATATGATACCTTCCGTTAAAATGTTTTGAACAGTCGAGAATGATTAAAGATGAGCCGTCCATTCTGTTAGAAGACACGTCAATGAAATGAAGATGTGTTGACTAATATTTGTTGATGTGTTTTAGTTAATACAATCAAAATCACGTATTAAAAGAATCAAAGTGAACACGTAATATAATACGTATTTATTAAATCGACAAGAGATCACTACCTGGTAGATGCAAATGAAAAGTCGTCTCCAGTTTAAGATGTTATAATTAAAATAATTAGTGAAGAAGTCATCAGGAGGTCTGTAGAAGAACGTCTTTCTGAAAGGACACGTGATTTCTTCTCTTAAAACACCTTTTGCTTGAAGAGTTGGAAAATCAATTATAAGGAGTTGTGTTGGTCTGTTTCTAACAAAGACGTGTTGCATCCAAAAGACACATCTCTCTAAAGCGTTCAAAGCATTTTTTGAAGTGATGTATTCTTTCGATTGAAGGCAGAATTGGTGTAATATATTTTGATGAAAGATATATGTTATATTTACAAACATTCAATTAACATTCATGAAGTAATAAAGAGAAAATAAAATCAAGTAATTCGATTTAGTTATGAAGAGGCAGACTTTCAAAAGGTACAAGAACATACATGATCTTTCATAAAGAGGTGTGCAACTATTGAACAACATACATATGAGATATCCAAATCAAAGTTGCAGTGTGGTTGTGTGTGTAAGTGAGCATTCTAAATCTGAAGTCCCATCTCCTTGTGTGGGCTAAGTGTGAGATCATTCATCACCAAAGGCAGATTGGAGGATTGGGATAGTGCAGGTCAAATTGAAGGCATCATCTTGCAACCATCAAGTCAAGGTTGGTGCCTTGCATTAGGGGCTGGTGCTCCTTGTAGGTTGGTGTCTACTAAATAATTAAGAGGTTTGGGTGTCCCTTGTAGGTTGCAGCCTACTAAATCATCTTCTTTGTAAAACAAGTAGGTTGGTGCCTACTTCTACTTGTAAAAGTCATTTAAAGTTTTCAATAAATTTGTGTCAACTTGTGTAAATTGATTCATATCAAAAGGTTGATGTTGATGAGAGTTTAAGTTCGTTTAGAAGGTTGTAATAAGCTTGAAAAGATTGAGAATTGTCAGTTTGATTGATTTACTGATTCACCCCCCCCCTCTTAGTAAATCTTTGTGCTCTTCAAAATTTCCTCAACTGAAGAATGAATACTTGATTCATACACGACTGGAATGTAGTGGGGGCATTGGTTAACCCAAATGGAATTACCAAGAACTCATAATGCCTGTAGTGACACCTAAAAGCTTTCTTATGCACGTCCTCCTCACTCTAATCTGATGATACCCCAAATGTAAATCAATCTTGGAGAAGTATACTGCACCATGGAGCTCATCTATCAACTCATTGATCCTGGGGATGGGATAGCGGTTCTTGATTGTCTTTTTGTTGAGAGCTCTATAATCAATGCACATTCTGAGGGCCCCATCCTTCTTTTTGACCAACACCACAGAAGAGGCAAAAGGGCTTGAGCTTGGATGAATATGCCCCATATCCAACAATTCCTTGATCGCCTTCTCAATTTCTTCCTTTTACATTCTAGGGTGCCGATATGGAGTGGTGATGACGGGTTTAGCTCCTTCCTCCAACTCTATCACATGCTAAAATCCTCTATCAGGTGGCAACCCGGCAGGAATCTCTTGAAATACCTTGCACTTCTTGTCTAAGATAGCCTGAATGTCGAGGGGGTAGGCTCTTCTTTGGGTGAACTAGTGTCCGTGATCAAACATTCTATTGCCCAAGCAACTTCATCCCTTCGAAAAGATCGCTCCATTCTTTTGGCTGAGACCATCATTGGACCATTCCTAGAAAGGCCTCGGAGGACAATCTCTTTCCCTTCATGTTTGAACTTTAGCTCCATGGTTTGGTAATTGGTGGTGTACTCCCCTAGTGAGTGTAGCCATTGTACTCTTAAGACCATGTCTGTATAACCGATCTCTACAACATAGAAATCATCTCTCATCTTGTATCCTCCTAGGATCAACTCCATCTATTGAATCCAACTCGTGCAAGAGAGGGTATTACTGCTTGCAGCTAAAACATCAAACCCTTCAAATTCTTCTACCTTCAAACGCAACTTGGCTACAGTCCTCTTGTCAATGAAATTATGAGTGACTCCATTGTCAATCAATACTGTCACTCTCTGCCCTTGAACAATCCCTCGCACATAAAGAGAATGGTATTGGGGTGCTCCTGAAAGGGCTGCAAGAGTGCCCCCCATGGTTTCTCCTTCCCTAACAACTTCTTGTTCCTCCTCATTAGTGGCTTCCTCATTTCCGCTTTCTTCAGTTTTTGCTTCATCATTAGAGACTACCTCAATGTAGTGGATTTGTCCTTTCCCAAGACATTTGTGGTGCTCATTCCATGGTTCCTTACAATGGTAGCACAAGCCCCTCCGATGAAGCTCATTCCTAGACATGTTTGTTCCATTTGGCCTTGGAGGAAAACCCTTAGGTGGTGGTATCGCTCTAGGAAAGGGCTTTCTTTGCTGCCCTGCCGGAGTGCCCTTGATCACTGGTTTATTCTTCTTGGTGGAGTCCTCAAGGCTTAAGGCCCTTCGAATGGCTTCTTCCAAGGTTGCCGGTTCCAAAGCTCTTACCAAACCTCGATAAGAATCATATAGACCCTTGATAAAAAAGAACACAAGTCTTTTATCTGAAACATCTGGAACCATGACCGCTAGCCTTTGGAATTCCAAGACATACTCATCCATGGTACCCAGCTGCTTCAACCTTGTTAACTCCTGGATCTTTCCTATCAAATCTTTCCATTAGTTTTTGTGTGAAGTCTGCATATGTAGTCACAAGTCCAAACCCGTGAGTCACAATACCATGGTGCCACCATTCGTGAGCTAACTCTTCCAAGTGCAAGATGGCAAATTTGATGGCTTCATCTTCGGTCATGGGGCTAAGAGAGAAATATGTATCTAGTTTTAGTACCCATGCATTTGCAGTCATCTTTCCTGAACCATCAAATGTAGTTAGTGAAAGCTTGCTGACTTTGTGTTGCTGATCTTTATTCACTCGTTGTAGACGTGGTCTCCCATCACTTCCAAATCCTTTTCTAGCACTGTGGACCTGATCAAAGGAATTGCTGCTTGAGCTTCAACATCCAGTTTCATGTACTCTTGTACAATGATGCTAAAATTAAGCTGATCTTCTTCTTCATGAGGTGCCTATGTCCTAGGCAAGAACTTGGGCTGAGAGGGTCTGTGAGTAGATCCTTTTGAGGTCTGCTATGTTCTCCCCCTCCCGAATGTTCTAAATTGCCTTCTTCAGCATTGTTGGGTTCGGATTTGTTGTTGTTCATGTCAGCAGTGAGGGTTTGCATCATTTGCAGCAGCGTTTGGTTCATTTGATCTTGTTTCTCCATGAAAGCTTTGAGCTCATAATTCTGATCCTCCATCTTCTTCTTACCTCTGCCTCCAATTCCCCTATTGCTGTTCTAATTCAATGCTTCCAGTCTCTTTCTTTCTCTCTCTATGGCCCTCAAATCCCTCTGAATCAATTGCATAAATAATCATCCACAAGCTGGCAGAATCACTGCTTTGATACCACTATGAGATACCAGACCTTAGTGCAAAGGAAATAACAACTGAAAAATTCAAATTCTCATAGTAGCAGCGATCAGACTTCAAACTATGTATATGAAATATTGACTGAAACAGATCACATGGCATAGAAACTAATGAAAATACAGAAACAGTCTATATAGCAATAATATATTGAAAATCTCCAATTGCTTGATAACAAGGATTGACAAGTATTATAGAGGCGGTTGATAGCTATACAATAGCACAATTCGAAACAGAGTCTCTAGATGGATGTAGATGGATAGTCGACCGAATACAAGTAGAAATGATAGAGATGATCCACTCTAGCAGGCACCTCCCAAATGGAAATACGCTGTGATGACAAACTCCCCCGATGCTCTCTATCCAGGCGATGCTCACTATGGTCCTGAGAGCGGTGCGATCGGCTTGGTGGATGTCTTGCAAAATATAATGTCCTTTGTGCTCTAAACTAATGCCCAGTAATATGTGAGGCTTCTATTGGGATTGCGGCAGGATGCTTGGTGTTGTATACTGAATCTCTCCAATTGTGCCAGGAGGATATCGCTGGAGTTGACGGATTTGGGAGTGGCCAAAGCCAAAGGCTTAGCCACTGGATCGTTTCCTTCTTGTGCTTTTGGGCCTGGTATCGTCGACACCTGCAAAATTCAATGTTGGAGATCAAAATGGGATGATGACGGTGTTGATCAAGACAAGAAATCCCAGGCGGCGACTACGTCCCACCTGGCTAGACTCACTATGCGGCCAAAACTTCTTATCTCAATTCGATGGTATCTCCCAAGTCAGCAATCGATATAAATACTGTTCACGAATGCCTCCCGGAATTGGTCGACCAACATGAAATAAAAAATTAGCTATTGGCGCCACAAGGAAGTCAGCCAGAAATAGGATTTAAATATTAATTTATTAAATTTATTATTATTTATTAAATATATATTATTATTTAAGGAGTAGTTTTTAAAGCACTTTGTTTTTTATTCATTTCCCTCCAAAATCAATTCAAACGATTGGGGACATGACATGCAAACATCTAGAAATTGAAGATACAAATAGCACAAGTACCAATAGCTTGAAGAACACTAATCAAGTGAAAGTGGAAGGTTGTCTCCAAAATAGGAATCCAAGAATGTCCTTATGGTAAATGCTCCATCTTATTGAAATGCATGGGTAACCAGCCGTTGCATCCACCTAGTACATACGAACAAGAACTAGATACATAGATCACTCCAAAAATGAAACCAATGAAGCATTAGTGCCAATAGTAGAAACCCCCCATAATGTGGAAAGGGAGAGGCAAAATAGGTCCACTAAAATTGTGTCACCAAGAAGTGCATGAAGGAGAACAAAGAACATTTGAACTTGCACAAAAGAGTACATGTAAATAAAGGGTGTGCAAACTAGGGCACACATGCATGAGGCAATAATCAGTGGGATTCGATGTTGTTGTGGAAGGAACACTCACTTGACAAAGGTGTGATGGCAAAACAAACATGCTCACAACCCACCCATGGCACTTTATATCATAGTGCGAGTACAAAAGGCACACAAGATGTGCAAAATCCCCAAAAAGTATACACTAGAATGACACTTTATGTCAATGCATCTACAAAAGAGAAATTTGCATGCAAAAGATGTCTACAATGCCCAAATAGGACAAAAAACTGGAAATACATGTAGAACAATCTAAAACAAGTCATCCGACACAAAGAAGTTTCCATCTACAATGCCCAAATAGGAAAAAAAATTGGAAATACATGTAGAACAACCTAAAACAAGTCATCCCATGCAAACAAGAAGTTTCCAGGGGCGAAAACGTCCAAGTAATTCACCAGAGTGTGAAAACACCAAAAACTAAATAAAATGTACATTGAGAAAAATCTGAAAAAATTGCATGGATGGCTGTTAAGAGCTCTGAAAGACCTTTCCAATGCCATTGGAATTGCAAAAAATGAAAAAACGGGTCAAAAGTTCTGAACTCAAGAGTGAAAACAACACATCTTACTTTGACAGGCTTTAAAATGCACCAACAACAAAAAATAGTGATGAGAGCCACACCACTAGAAAGTTCATAGAATCAGCTTTTCGACAATATCTCATTCGCCAAATTTTGATATCGTATGTCCAAGTTATGGCCAAAAGAAAAAAACAACTCCTTTAGGGCATAAAAAGGGCTAGGAGGGGGTTTTGTTGGTGTTCGTACCGTTGATGTCAGCATGACATCAACAGAATATTCAACGAATATTCCCTTCACTGAGAAAAAAATCCGACTACCTGAGAAAAACTAGTCACCGGAATATTCCAACCCTGCACACACTCATGAGAGCCAGATGGTTGTAGCTACTAGTAACTGACAGTTTTCATTGTCAAGGATTGATATGCTCTTTGATGCTAATTTCTTTGTTTCTACATGTAGTCTTTTTAGGCAAGTAGAGCCTATTGAGTCTTGAGTAGATTGTGGTCATAATTTGAAAAGACCTATACCTTGGCTTACTTGTAGGGTTTCCAAAATAATTGCTATGGCTTAATTTTACTTCTTTTTGGCTCCTTTTGTTTGGTATATGCATTACTCCTAAAAATATTTCAAACAAATAGATTGCAGTTCATGTTTAATAGACCAAATTAGAACTAGCTAAAAGATAAAAAGAAATAAATTTAAGTCTTAGAGAAAAATGTGCGATAATGAACTTAATAATTTATACTTTCTTCTGGATAACCTCTAAACAAGTTTAGTTTAACCTTAGCAATAGATAAGTACCCGTCATAAGATGATGGCAATTTATCTATGTAACATAGGGACATGCTCTTGCCCCTAATCCTTGCCTGTGCCTACCCCACCCTTGAGCTGTCCTTGGGACAGTGAGACAACAGGGAACACCCCTTGGTTGTCCCTTGTAATGTCCCCTTTTTCATGAGCATTAGCGTTTGGAGGAATTAGCCTATTCTTGATCCTCGTAGGCTAACGGGGCTTGATCAGAGGGTCGTTTGGCAGATACCCAGTTGATTGGTTGGCTCATTTCGTGACTTCATGAAGGTTTTCCTAGTATCATCATGGATATTTCTATTTTTGGAAACCTTTATTTTATTATATAATGTTATATTGCACTTTAGGAGTTGGGTTATATTTTATAAAGGGCAATATTAAAATAATATTATAATTTTCCTTCTAGAAGGTGACTTGGGAAAGTTCTAGAAGGAGGCCGACCTATTGAACAAAAAGAATAAATAGGCATTGAGGGCTCATTTTCTATCATCCAGATTTGTTGTTGTTGATGTTGATGTTTGATGGTTGTGGAGCCTAGGGTTTCTGCAGTTTTCTTTGGCCATTGAGAACGAAAACTCTCAATTGGTGAGCAATTTTGAGGGTGTGAAATATCACTTGAATTATTGCAAAGTTGAGGAAGTTGCTTTAGACTTTCTACTTGTACTTCAAAGCAAAATTTTATGGCATTTGGCCAAATTTTGGTTGTATCGATTTGAGGAAATCCATTGCAGATTTTGGAGGCATTTTAGAGCTTTGGAACTTCATCATTGGGTCGATTTCATTTGTTGCACATTGCTGTTATAGTTACTAGTCATTTTCAGATTTTAATGGAGGAGAATTTTGCATATCATATTCAGATTTTTGCTTGTATGGCCTCATTCGTGTATTGTTTCTTTGTGGGTATTTGAGCATTCTTCTTGGGAGAGCTTGGCAATCATTTTGGAGTATTTTGGAATAGCTATCAGGTTGCTGGTAAATAATTTCAGTGGTCTGATATACTACAGCAAGGGCACCATTGGCAAGACATTTTTGTTCATATCTCATCATCGAAGCATCCTATGGTTCTGGGTATTGTTGCATTCAATTGCTATCGTCGAGACAATCATTTCAAGGACAAATTTGAGGAGCTTAGAGGTTGTATTTATTTTTCTAAAATATTGCCAGGCAAGAACAGGGGCGGCTACTTGAGCAATTCAATTTGAGCTTGGAGAATATCATTTGAACTTGATGTTGATTGCTACTTCATCTTTCATCCAAGGCACTTCTTGAGGACAGGTTCTTCACATTTCTATCATCTTCTAGCTTTGCATTTAGCATAGTTATATTTGCAGCTGTAGGTGTGCATTATACCAGCATTATCATATTTTGAAAGTAATGTAAATGCCAAGAGTCTTGGCCAATTTGTATGAGCATTGTATTAGAAATTTCATTGCAATTAAGGAGATATAAGTTGCTGGTGTCATTTGAGCAATTCAATATCATTTGTATTCAGTTTGTTAGTTTGCATACCAACTGTTTGTTAAAATACCAGTTGGCTGTAGGTGATCATTTCTCATGTTTAGATCATATATATGCATTGAATGTTGTCAAAATAAGTTGCACATTCATGTTAGGTCATTGTTTAGACAATTTAGAGTCATTTGCAAGCATCCTTATTGATGCTAAGTGAAGGAAGGTGTCATTATAACAAACTGAAATGTTATATCAGTCATATGACCCTTGTATGCAAAGTGTTTGACAAAATTACCAAGGCCAAAAATCAGAAGTTTTCAATCAGATTTGAGCAGGGTCATTACATCCCTTGTCCATGGGCAAACCGGGGATGTGTCCCCAAAACACCAACCATGGAGGGCTTGATGTCCCATGTACGTTTGGCCTTCCCTTAGATGGTCATAGCTAGAGATTCCTGAGATGTCCCTCGACCATCTTGGGGGCAATTAAACATCCCCCTTTTTTCCATGCCCACAAGCCCTCCCACACCCCTAATCAACCCTGGACCTAACCCATTGCCCACTAACACTTGCCTCGTCAAAATATTTTCTGAATCAAAAGCGGTAAAATAATGAAAAATGACATGCTGCCGCTCAACCCTGTTGGGGGCTTCTGCCCCAAAACCCCTGCTTTGGTGTTTAGAAGAAAAAAAAAGTGTTTGGGCTGCGCCAAATGGAAAAACAATGTTTTTGTTCTATTTTTTTCGATTAAAGCTTTGAGTAATTGAATTCCATTTATACATTGGTTTGCTTAATCAATGCCGATTCTAAGTAATGTTGCTATGATATAAATCATTTTGATTATTTATAACATTTATAAATTGACAGTCAACATTGCATTATCAATTATCAATTCAAATTTTGTTCACAACTTTGTATTCACTTTTGTACTTTTTGTGTAGCAAGAATTGGTTGGGGTCTCATTAGATGAGTCATAACTTGATATAGATTGACTCAAAACCAGAGGTTGATCGATAGCCCTAATGAGGAATGGTTGTACTTAGTACTCTACATTTTTTCACATCTATAATCCTATTACTATGCTTATTTTTGGGCATTCAATCATTTATGATTTTGTAGCTTTGGAACCCTTTGTCATAATGAAAACTGTTAGCAAGAAATTTAGGGAAACATAGATCGGATTTCTGAGCCTCAAGTACTTTCTGAGTGTTGTAGTTTATACCCCAGACTTGGTCATATAAAGGGAGTAATGGTTTGATTCAGACAAAGGATTAGCTAATCTATTGTAGATTCACATAATGCCAAATAACATCATTCATATAAAATTTCGGTATTATTATATTATTTATATCAATGGAGTACATTCATATATCTTCCCCTAAACTCTATACATCTTTCTCTCCTTTTTACATATGTTCTCTCATACATATATTCTTATACATATATTTTTTTACATATACTTTCACATACACACTTTCATACATAGATTGTTATACATATATCTTTTTAAATATACTTTCACATACACACTTGTATCTCTCTCTCTCTCTCTCTCTCTCTCTCTCTCTCTCTCTTTGCTATTCATATCTTTCCCTATACATATATCTACGGGATGGGACGTGACCCATCTATCCTATCCCTACCCTAGATGGTATCTTTTGAATCTTATGGTCCGCAAGCTCTTTGTGGCAAGATACGGTAGGATTTGCTCTGTGATGTTTGAACCATTGCTCTTTCTTGTCAACATCATCTCCTCTTTCAAAATGTTGACTTGTTCTCAAGTCAACTCTACTCTGATGGAAGAATATCCTTATATATCTCCTTGAGTTTAGAAAAAGTATTCTCCCATTATGTTTTGGCTAGGTGCAATTGCTGGGTTTGAACTTGGATTTGCAGTAGTAGCCGCTTTGCCTTCGAAAGTGTTTGGGAAATTTGGATCTTTTGTGCTAATTGTTGTGCTTCCTGGAGGACACCTGTGATGTGTGCTAACCTTAGGCTTACTACTTCCCTCAGTTGGTGGAATCTATTCCGGTTTTTATCCCTTTGATCCTGTAACTGTTGAAATTGGGCATGTAGTGCTTCTATTTGCACCTAGGATTGGCCATTTGTATCTTTGGACTATTTCTAGTCACTGATGATTAGTAGGCTTATCTTCCATCTATATTTTAGAGATGGTTTACAATGATAGTCCCTTATGTGATTCTGGGAAAACCTAGGGCACTAATTAGATGATGTGTATTATGTTAAATATATCTGACAGTAGCTAGTTGGTGTATTAGACTGTTGTATTAGACTCTTTTAAATGAATTCCTTAACCTTGGTTTTTTCATCCTTCAAATCATTTGGATCAATATTCTTAATTTATGTATCATCCTTGCCTAGAGGAGGGTGTTATATATTGTGGCTCTCTCAAGTATCTGAACTTCTAGCTGGTCCATTTGGGTCTTAATCGGAGTTGTTACTGTTGGCCATTGTAGACAAAACTGGTAAAGTGCATTGAGATCTCTTGCAGTGTTCTTTAGAGTGCTGATCTGGAACTATAGACTAGAGTGTGCATTAGCACATTTCTTCCTTTCCTCCTTGATTTTGGCTTTTTGATGGTTTGTCTGAATTTGTTGTCTCATTGTTTTCTTCTGTAGTTGGGTATCCTTGATCACACCGTCTATCAAATTTTTCATCTAGCTTGCCAATGGTTGGGATGAGTCCCCTTGGAGATGTGGGAACTTACTTTGAATATCCTTCACCATTTCCTCTAGCTGATCAGAGTTCTCCACATGAATTTTCAATATTTCTTCCCTTGCTGTTTGGTGTAAGATGTCCCCTAATTGGAATTCGTGCAGGGATGAGATGCTCCCAATATCTACTATGATCCTACAAGCAAAATTTGGAGCAGTTGTAGAGATGCCACTATTTAAATTTGTTTCTGTTTGGCCAAAATGTCCTTAATGGATTGCATAGAAGAGGTTGCGGAGGAGGAAGGTGTTTCATATTGTGGAGGATGAGAAGATTGTTCTTGCTCTAAAGAGGCTGCTTTCTATTTTTCTTCTTCCTCGTGTAGTTGTCAATAGGCTTTTTTCTGTGGCCTCCTTGATCTCTTTTTGGACTATTTGAGTGATCTTCAGTTTCTCTATCACGAGTTTGTCTAATCGCTGCTTAGACCAGAGCTCTTTGGTTTGTATCTCTACTATCCTTTGCTTTTGTAGAGGTGTAATGACAATGGCTAATTCTCCAATGACCAAATCTTTTAGTTTCTCCTCTTCCTTTGTTGCTTTCTCTGTTCTCTTTTTGAGTGTGGTGGTCAAGGAGTCCGAGAATTGATCCATTAGGTCCTCCAATGATATGTTGGATGTTACCATGTACCTTATTATTGCCCTTTTTGTGATCAACTTGTTTGGAATTGCCATATTGGGGTATTTTTGGAGGGTCATAGCCAACACTTCTTTTCGGAATAGGCAACTATATAATTGATCTTCATCTACTAGTGGTGATAATTCAGGGATAGTTGTGTCCTTTAGGAGAGAGGTGTCCTCTAGTATTGCTTGCTCCTCTTCTATATCTACTATTTGTGGGGAGATCTCCCTATGTGCCTTCTCCTTCCTTCACTTTGGTTTCTTCTCCGCACTCATTTGTAGGAGGGCCTCTGTTGCTTCCTCTTTTTATTGTTCTTTCCAGGGAGGCATGGTGGTGAGTCTTCTTTTCCTCGGTCTGCTACTTTTTCCTTTTGAAGGTTCTGTAGGCGGAGTATCGATATGGAGCCTTCCAGACCTTTAGGGAGTGGGTATACTTTGTTTCTTTGTCTCTTGCTTCGGTAGACCCCACTTCTCATGCAATTTCTATTGATTTTCCTTGTCATATTCTTTTGATTTCTTCTTACCCAAATTATCCATGTACTCCTGTTAGGTTGTGAATTTTTTGGCTTGCGGGTCCTTGGGAAGGCTGAGGAGTGTGGAGGCATAGGAGTGGATCTCTACATTTGTCACCTCATATGGGAGTTGGGGTATCTAGGATGTTCTAGGCTCAATTGCCTCCATGAATGTATAATCCTCGTCAATGAGGAAGACAATATCTTTAATGTACTTGCAGACTGCCTCATAAGAGGTGTTCCTGAGCTTGTAACTTCTGTTGAAGGGATTTGAAGAAAACCCAGTAAGTTGTGTGTTGGATGTGGCATCTTGGAAGTGTTTAACATGCTCCTGAATTTGGGCCACAACCGGCTGGGTGGTGTCCAAAATTTTTCTCACAAAGACCGGGAATTGTTGCATAAAGTAGAAGGTGAGATAGATTAATAAGGCCCATACTTGAATTGGTAATGAGATTGTTTTGTTTGTTGAATGTTTTCCAGGAGCTCCTGTCGTAGGACCTCACATAGGTCAATGTCCTTCCCCTCCATGACCATTTGATAGGCTATGTGAATGGCGGTGGCGGTAGCTAAGTCTTCCCGATTCGTGTAGTACACCTTATAGGCAATGCCCATGGTGGCATACTTGATTGCTGGATTTGTTATCTTGGTGACATTAAGGCTTTAGCCGTCGTATGTTGCTCTAGTTAACGTGTGACTTCTGTATTCTTGATGGCCTTCTTTGGTGGTACTTCTTATGCCCATAGGCTTGTTACTGCTTTGGTGGTGTCTTTGGTGATTCTCTAGGGTCGATCCAGATAGAGATATTCATCATGGAATTGGCTTCATATAATTTGGACCCAATCTTCTTGTGCTATGAAGTCTAGAAACTCCTTCCAAACATCCAGTTGTTTCTTTGAGATTTTCTTGTACTATGGTAGATATTGTTGTCCGTTTGTTTGCATTAGTGTGTGCCTCATGACTTCAAACATAGTATGATCTATTTTTGATAGGGGTGCATGGATATATTTTCGGATATCTTTTATATAGATGACAGCCATGGATACCTTCGAGAATGCTCTTGCTAGGTCGGTCTCCATTGCTTTGTATGGGAATCTCTTATATTTTGGCCTAGGCTTCTGAGAGATGTCGATGAGGGTGGGTGCGGTTACTTTTGGAAATTGAGATTTACAATGGACTGGTAATTTGCTTAGGGTAGCTTGAATGCACGAGTTTTAGCAAGAGTAGAATAAACTGTGAGTCAGAGTGGAAGAGTGAGTGAAGTATTTATAATTTGCTTGCGAGGTGAGTATATTAAATGGTGTAGCCATTTTCTCATCTTCCCGCATTTTTCTGCCCTTTATTTTCCTATAGGTCTTTTTTCTCGGCAAGTTATTTCCTATCTTTGGTGTATGAAAAGACCATAATACATTATTTTCTAACTTTATTATTTGAGCTAGGGTAGTTCGGTTGTATAATATTCTTCTATCCCTTGTTTTGTCTTGTTAGGGTTAGGTCGAGGAAATTGACATTCAAACTTGGGCCTACCCAGTATTTGTAGATAATGGAACCTGAATGTTAAATTGTAATTGTCTTATCATGATTGGTCTTTCTATGTATTGTTGCTTTTTTGGTCCCATGTCTATACCTTAGTAGCCTTGTTTTCTGGAGATTACTTATTTTTGATGTAGTGGGTCCTTTGACTTTTTATATTTGGATATGTCCATAGGATGTTGGATTAGTGTTTGTATGTTGGTTTTGTCCATTTATGGTGTCTTTCTTGTGTTTGCAGAGGTCTGATTGGCTTTCTGTGTATCATAAATGCTCTTCGAAACCCATACACCTTTCGGGAAGTTAGTTCCTGTTCTCCTTGCATCCATGCATCTAGAACTTCTTCACTATCGGTATTGTCATTGTCACTGTCAAGTTCAATTTCTCCAGAGCTATTGGGGTCTTCTTCTTCTGTGGTAGGCAGTCTTGAGATAGAATATAGATTTCTTGGATCTTCTCACTCTCTTTCTTGTTCAATTTCTTCTATAGAAGTTCTATCTTCCCTTTCTCCTAGTGGAATATGGACTATCTTATTGTCATCCGCCAAAGATATCTCTTCCTTTCTTGAGTCTACTATCCCATTAGAATTGACGAACCATCTTAAGCCTACCATTGCTCTAAAAGTGTTAAATGGTTCCTTCATCTCAACTACCTCAAAATCAACAATTTGTTTAAGTCCTTTGATGTTTATTTCCACAATTTTCCATGTTCCTAAAATCTCCATGCTAGAGCCATCTGCTAGACTGATGTTCATTGGTGTTCTGATTAGCTTGGGTCTACCCAACCTCTCCCAAGTTGTCTCCGGAATAATGTTTAGGTACACAGCTAGATTTACCATCAAATGTTTCACTTCAGTACTATTAAGGTGTGCAGTGATTAATAGAGGGCCATTCTTCCAGTTTCGGTCTTTTGTAAGTTGATGGACTTGTTTCTATTTGTTCCAATATTTTCCTAGCTATTGGAGTTTGACTAGGAGGTCCTTTTGCTGGCCCAAAGAGGCTAAATTCTTCAGCATCATTACTTCTTCCTCTAAGAAGCCGGATATGTCATCCTTTTTTTCTTGTATAATTTGCTGTTTTGCTCTTTCTATTATCTTATAATGTTGTTGTTTGCTTGGCTGGAAGTAATCATATTCCTCTTTTTTCGGGTCAGATTCTTTGCTAACTTCTTCAATTTCTCTTTGTTTATTCCTTCCAGCATCAGTCTCGTGTCTAGTCAGTATTGTAACCTTATTTTTCTTAGTCTAGATTTCTTCTTTTTCATAATTTGCAGTTGTTGTTCTTCACCAAAATATTCTTCATTTGATATATTAGATGACCAGTGATCCATTCTTTGACAAATTTTAACTCCTTGCGGTGGTATTCTTTTGATTGCCCTGGCTCCTTTATGGTCGTGCAAAGTCATCACTTATGGAGTGTTGTATTTTGATAATATTGTTGTGCTTTATCACATCTGAATATGTCATGAGAATCATCTCTGAAAAATGGACATTTCCTTTTCTTTTCTGCCCAACATTCTGTAGCATAATGGTCTATCTTTCCACAGTTATAACATGTTGCATCACTTCTTTGGCGGTTGTTTCTACCATGTCCTCTTCCTCCTCTATAGTTTGATTTCCTATTATCTCCCTTGTAATCTTGCAGTGGATTATTTTGTAATGCATAAGCACATCTATTATCTCTCCAAGGTGGTTGTTTGTAACCTGCATCATATAAAGGGCCTTCCGCTAGTCCATTAACATATGCCATTTTTCTATCTATGTATGTGTCACAGTTGTAGTTCATAGGGCATCTTGGATTAGGATGACTACTTGTATTTCAGATTTGAAATTGGTTTGCAGGGCAATCCTGAGTGGTGACTATCCCATTCTTGGTAAGTTCCGTAGTATAATGCATTTGTTTTGGCTAGTACTATTTTCAATTCTATATGAAATGCTGTTGTAGTTCTTTCTCCTTGGGCTTTAGGGCAATCATTTTGGAGATGACCTTCCCTTGAACAATATGTGCACCAATTTTCTTTACCTTTCTTTGCTTCTCCTTTTGCCAAAATTCCATTTTGTATGGTTAGTTGTTCTACCGCTAATTTCAATTTCTCAAGATTCTCTTTGATGTCATATTTCTGAGGTCTGCACCATGTTTGAGTCTCTATGCAGTATGCCATTGTGATCAAGTCTGTATAAGTATTAAATATTCTTCCATCTAAGGCTGCTCTTATATCTTTTTGTAGTCTGGAGATGAACCATTCAATCTTTTGTCACTCTATTAGAGGTTCCTCCAATTGGTGGTAAGTCTTAAATCTTTTGTCGTAGGTCTTCACTGACTCTTCATCCCCTTGCACTAGGTCCCTCATTTTGCTAACACTCTTTGTAGGGATATCCAGAGTGTCAAAATTTTCCAAAGTCTTAAATCTTTTGTCGTAGGTCTTCACTGATTCTTCATCCCCTTGCACTAGGTCCCTCATTTTGCTAACACTCTTTGTAGGGATATCCAGAGTGTCAAAATTTTCCAAGAAGTCTTGTCTTACTTCATTCCAATTTTTCCCATGCTTCGGGTACATCTTTTTGTACCAGTCTAATACTTCGTTAGTGAAGATACAAAATCTAGTAACTTTGGTTTGTCCTCATCAGTGTCTTGTCTTTCCCATAGAGATTCTAATAGGAATATATGTTCCTTAGCTTCTGTTGTATCTCTTCCAAATACTAGGATTTTGATTGATGATTCCATATTGCTCTTTCTTCTTTCTATTTTGAGTTTTCGGATTTGTGGGCTATTCTTTTCCTCCTTTTCTTTCTTTACTTTTCTAATGATATGGGGCTTTTTCTCTCTACCTTTGTCTCTTGCTAACTTTATGTCAGTAATCTTTCCCAAGTATCTCTTCCCAATCTACTTCTTTCCTTCTTTCTCTTTACTTTGTGGTATTTCTTTTTACAAAATTCTTCTACTCTTATATGGCTTAGGGGATAGGTCTTGGTCGGGGGGTTGTGATTGCTCAAGATACTGTTTCACTTTTTTATTTGTCAGTGACATTTTATTTGTTTGTGAACATAATTCCTTACCCAAATTCAGTTTGATCTCTTTAATTTTCCTTATATCTTCTTCCTTAAGTTTCCTTATACTTCTATTGACTAACTCTTCTAAATATTCCGCTTGGATAGATAGAGCCTTCTCTGGAGTTTTTAGAAATTCAAAGATTAACGCTTAGGTTTGACAGATCCGGTTTGATTGTTGGACTTTTGGAGGGTTGTGGTGTTCCTGTGTTATTTTAGGGTCCCAACAACAACCTTCTAGATTCTCCATAATCATAAATGTTCTTTAAATTGGTTATGATTTTTCTTGCCTTTTCCCAACATAAATCTGATTTCTCCGGGGTCCTCGATTTTTCTTCGTTATTTTCTTTCTCTTTTCCTTTGGCAACACCCACTTTGGCGCGCTCAACGACACCCTCATTGGTGTGCTCAATTCTCATTTTCTCCGTAATTTCCATCCTTCTATGGTTTCTTTCTTCTCTTTCAACAATTTGGTTTAGTCTTCTTTTTTCTCCATTTGGCCTTGTCATGTTCACTTTTCTTGTTGATTAAATTTGTTCTCTAACCTCTCCTGTGTTTTTCTTATCTCCTTTTGCCATGGGTGTGATTGATTTGGGATTACATTAGTCCTTTTATTATTTTCCATGGTAGTTATTTGATAACTTTTGTAATATTTCCCCTTAATTTTTTCCGGATTTTATTAGCACAACACACCACTGATTAGCGTTAGTTCCAAATGATAACCAGCAAGAATAGTAACATTTCACCTTTTGATCACCAAGATCACAATGTGGGCGAGGTGAGAGCATACTGTGTCGGGGATTGTTAGCAAACTAGAAATGAAATACAAAGCTGCTAGGCGGCTAGCTAACCATGAATGAAAGTAAATGCTGGAAATACAAAGAGTAGGCAGATAACTGAACATAAAGCTCTACCACTTATTCAGCGGTAGCGAAGTTATTACAATTTATAAGGCGGCAAGCTAGCCATGAATCCACACTACAACTTATTAAGTGGGGGGAAATTAAACAACAAATGCTGAAAGTAAAATAAGACTCAACCACTTCTTCAGTGGGAGTAATTACAAAATATTAAAGTGCAGAAATATAAATAGCTGTTAGTACGACTAAACCAACTTTACAATGATAGCTTCAGCTGCACAATAATGTAAAGATATATCATCAAGAACCTCAGTATGTTAGAGAATAATCCCCAACTGATCCAATATGCTATAGAACAAAAAATATAGCATAAACTAGAGTTATATCAGATTTGATTAGAAACAATAGACACAGAAAATCAGACCAACAAGTGAGAGATTCACCAAAATGGACACAACTTCTTCAATTCAGCTTCGAATTACCTCAAACAACTGACAAATGAAGCCATAAACTAAGGCGTCCATTCTCCAACCAGCAAACTGTGCCAAAACAACTCCAAAAACTTGGCACGAATCCCAATGCAATCAGCAGTGAAGTGGTACAGCCTCCAAGAAGGTCGAACTCTTCTAGAAAATCCAAAACTCATAATTAAATTCTGGAACTTTGCAAAACTGTGCGTTGTACACAATAAAACAACATGAGCCAGTACCCAGAACCAAATAGAATTCAATGGTGAAGCTATGAGCAAAAATTCGTTTCAGCCATACACTTCAACAATAGTACAAACAGACTATACATCAGCAATCTGCCTGTAATAACTCTGAAACTAAGCTCTATCCGCACTCTTGAGTGAAGCATGGTCTTCAGTAGCCATCTAGGAAGCTATCGTTTCAAGCTCGATGAATGGCGAAGTAAGGATGCTAGGATGGATCTCCTCGAAGCAACTCTGAATTCAATTCAACAGCATAACATTATCATAATTTCCTAAAGATACAAATGAAGGCACAAGGCATCACTAAATAAACTTCAATGGGCAAATGAAACAACTGTGTAACCTCCAAAAGAAACTCTTCAATTCCCTCATGGGATGCCCATCTCCAAAAATGCACTTTTTTAAATATTAAAATACTTTAATATTCTCTCCTTGGCATCCACCTTTTAAGAGCACTTTAAAACATTAACAAAGATATTAATGTTTCACTTGGACGACCTCTCAAAAGCCCCACTTTAAAAACAACTTAAAGTCATCGACTAGGCATGGGGTCCAAAAGCCACAACTGAAAAAAGACTAAGTATTGAAACTTACCTCTAAGAGAGAGAGAGAGAGAGAGAGAGAGAAGAGCCAACGGCCAATTGAACAGCCTCACTGCCCAAAACAGAAAGATGAACTGGAGATGACTGAGCTGCTGTTGGAATGATATTGCCATAAATAGACTTGCCAAAAATAGCAAACTACTATAAATAGTAAGTTTGCAAAACTTCATTTGAACACCAATTGAGCAAAAATCATGACTTACTATAAATAGTAAGTGTCTGGAAAGGTTGTCTGATTCAGATGCATGTCATACCACCCTGGAGATCTCTGAAAACCCAAAAAATCCCAGAGACCTTTCTTGCATGCAAGGTTCCAGAGAGAAATGTATGTCATGTTTTCAACATGCATGTTTCCTTACCTTGAAGCTCTCCAAAAACCCAGAAAGCTCCAAAAAACAGATTGCTAAAAAACCTGCATGCGAGCCACCAAAAGCCAAGCTAAAACCTGCTATAAAAATGGAAACCCTAATCTGCACTTCTGATTAGCCTACGAATTTCCGGAAATAGGCTATCAGTCCACAAAGAGATCAATGCTGAGAAAGGGTCATTACAAATTTTCTTCTTGGTCACATCTCTTCGAGGGTCCCTTTCAGAATCCCTCCCCCTTTGCTTTTCTCCATCATATTTTCCTTGATTTTCTTTTCTTTTATTGTGTCCGATTTAAAATTAAAATTTTTGGTATTGATGTCCTTTATATCATGTAACCAGGGTCCCAACAATGGAACCAATGTTAGGAAGAAAACTGGGAAAACACAGACTAGAGTTCCGAGTCCCAAGTATTTGAGTGTTGTAGTTTATACCCCGGACTTGGTCATATAAAGGGAGTAATGGTTTGATTTGGACAAAGGATTAGCTAATCTACTGTAGATTCACAGAATGCTAGATAACATCATACATATAGAATTCCGGTATCATTATATTATTTATATCAGTGGAGTACATTCATATATCTTCCCCTATCCTCTATAAATCTTTATCTTCTTCCCCTATCCTCTATAAATCTTTGTCTTCTTCTTACATATGTTCTCTCATACATACATTCTTATACATATATCTTCTTACATATACTTTCACATACACATTTGTATATCTCTCTATCTCTCTCTCTGCTATTCATATCTTTCCCTATACATATGTCTACGGGATGGGACGTGGCCCATCTATCCTACCCCTAGCCTGGATGGTATTGTTGATGAGTGTTTTATCATCCACCAAACATCAGAATAAAAATGTCCAAAGACACTCTATCCTCTCTTGAAAAACCACCGCATAGGCGATTCCAAGGTTTCTTTAGTCGGGTCTCGACGTGTGGATAAGCTCAATGGTCGTTGTGATAATGCTGGTAATAAACAAGGGGACTTACGTAGAAAGTCTGCACAAGTTCGGGGACTTAGGAAATTTATCTTTAAAGGCTCTCAATTAGGACTTTCAATTGTGGATCTCAAAAAAAAATGGCAAAAAGAATAGGGTTTAGGAGAGTCTAGTCTAAGCCTAAGAACTCAAGAGACAGTAATGACTCGGTGAAGGGAAATAAACCACATTTTGTTTCGCCTCCTGCAGGACAACATACGCAAAATGGGTGCAATCTTCAAGGGGTTTGTGAGAATAATTTTCACACCTCGAATGAGGTTGAAGTTAAGCTTCCACGTTTAAGAGCTCAGGCTAACTTTACAAATCGAATGCAAATCATCCATTCGAAAAAAGTATGAGCTACACTTCACCATCGAATCAATACGATCAATCTCTCATTCAATTTAACAACTTTTCAAAGCAAATTCTACTTAATCTAACTTTAACTCTAATCTATGGCGGAAGGCAATATGTAACCTCGCTTACTATTCAACAATAAGAAGTGATTCAAGGCAAATCATGCTCAAGAGCTTTTATCATTCAAAATAGTCTCAATGCGACAATATACATAATCTGTCTCCACCCATTACAAATGAGGGGGCGAGCTCAATTTATAGGCTCCCCAATTACAATTCAATGGCCAAGATTGATTTCAAATCAACGGCCAAGATTACAAAATAAAACCCTAATTAGGGTTTGTCACTTTCGACCAATGAGAAAATTTCATTTGAGGACACTTGTCCTTTTGCTAAATATAAATCAACAATAAAATAGAAAGTTGTTATATGTTGATTTGGAACAATTTGATTGGTTGGAAGATGACGAGGCGCCACCTCAGCGTGCTGGATGTCTTCCTTGGTTGCTTCATTTTTCTTCACGTGCTTGCCTTAGAATATTTTCCCTGCCGATAACTCTGTCCGTTGTGCTTGTTCCTTCCTAACTTTGATCTTGGACTCCTTTCAAGTGTCTAGAATCTGGAGAAGAATGTCTTTGTGCTTTCGCCACAATGGAGGAAATTGGAATTTCCTCTGTGAAGTATTTCCTAGACTTAGCCAAATTTTGGCTATTCAGGTTCATTTTGTAACATCATCTGGATCATTCAACACCATGCTCGAACGAACTTTGCCTGTGGATTTGCCTTCAATTCTGAATCTGGCTTGTGCTATGTAGGACAAATTCCATCCCTGGACAAGAATTTTATTCACTTCCTCTTTATTTTCCTCTTCACCCTTCCTGTTTTCCGTCCAACACTTAGTGAATTCTTGTAGCCAATTTTCTCGTCCTCTCCTTGGGCGGACTTCACATGAGCTTGGATGTTTTCTCTCTCGACCTAAATCAGACTTCAAGCCACTTTGGACAAACATGTCTAGGGAGAAGTCAAACTTTATCATGCTTGTGCCATTTCTCAGTTGAGCAAAGTCGGATTTGCTAGTGGTTTCACCATCTTTTCTTTATGCTTGGCGAACTTTCTCAACACTTTGCCATTTTTTTTTCTTGGTCTAGGTCGGACTTTGCATCATGTTTGCCATTGTACTTGGCGGATCTTATGGATGTCTGGACATACCTTCTCCAAGCAAAGTCGGAAAAGGTTTGGACATGCTGAGCTTGGGCAAAGTCAGACTTTCTCGTGCTTGTGCCATCTTTTTCCTTCACTCTATCTGGCTTGAAGCAGACTTGCCTCCATCCCATGCCTTTGCTTCTTCTTTGAAGACTCGCCTCGCGTCGTCATCCACCTGCAAGAAATAAAATTAACAAATTCAGATTTTCTCTCTCCTGAATTTTAGCTCCGAAGTTAAATTTTTAACACTCTCTCTCCTGAAGTCACGATGAATTTAATTTTGCCCATCGGATTTTATCTCTGGCCGGCACAAATTATTTTCCTCCAAAACATCGTCTGGCGAATTCGATTTTGTCCAAGGCATTTAAATTTCCGAGTAGTTGAAAATAAAATATTTTAATTTATTCCAACCCGTTCGTTTTGGACCCATGGCTATTTCGATTTTCCTTCCATTTTTCTTGGCTAAGAGTGTATTTTCCAATTTTGTCCTTAATTTCGTCTAGCCAAACCAAAATTTAAGCCATTCCATCAATAAATGTTATGCCAGATCCCTATTTTCTTCTGCCATGGCGACATTTTTAATAGCACTGAGCCTATTTTGTTCTGCCAAAGTCAAATTTTCTCTTGCTCAGTCGAATTTTTATAGGCAAAATCCTTGTCTGGATGTCTTCGTTGGGCGGATTTCCTTAATGTCTGACATATTCTCCTTCCTTCCGGCCAAGGACGATCCTTCCTTTCTCTTTGCCTTGCGCATTTTTCTTCGGTCGAAGTTGGCAATTTTTAACATTTTCCATACTTAGGCAAATTTTGTCTCTTTTTCCTCATCGTGTTAGGCACACTTCGTTTTATTTCTTGCCACGTCCCAATCCTCTTTAGCACATGTCCTTTCAAACTTGGCATTTGACCTCTCGAAAGTGTCTCAATACTTGGTCAAAATTCTCATCTTTCCATCCTTTTAGCCTCTGTACTTAGGCAAATATTCGAACCTCTTCTTAGACTTGGCATTAACACTTAGCCAAAAATCTTATCATCTTAGGCGGACTTCCTTGACATTTTGGACGAGGATCATGGATGTCTTTGATACCTTGCTAACCTCCTCCAAGTATATGGCGGACTTTGTAAGTCTTTAGGATGAACATTTTTGGACGTCCCTCTTTTCTAGGGCGGATTTCCTCAACACTTTAGCATTTATCTCAACATTTTATCCCCTTTGGAAATCCTACAATACTTAGTCAAAATTTCGAATTCCCACCTTTTAAGGCTTTTACACTTAGGCAAAATTTCAAAATTTTCATGGATAGTCTTCAGCCAAGTCAAATCTTTCAAGGGTGGACTTCATAACCCTCTTGCATCTCTCTTTTAAGCAGATGGCGGACTTTAGGTGATGTTTGGACAAGGATCCTTAAGGCTGGCGGACTTTAGAGACTTCTAGGATATCCTTGGGCAGACTTTGGAAGTGTCAAGGACTTCCCTCTTAGTGCATGGCAGACTTTGGAACCTTTCAGCACTTCCTCCCTTGATGCATGGCGGACTTCAAAGGATCCTAGGACATGCTTGCTTAGTGCTGGGCGGACTTCATGAGTTCTTGGCACTTGTCTAAACATTCTACCTCTTGGAAATGTCATGATGTTTAGCCAAAGTTCAATTTTCCACCCTTTTAGGCCCCCATACTTAGCAGATTTTCGAAATTCTCTTTGCTGGGCATTAATACTTAGTGAAAATTTTGATTTTTCCTTCTTCTACATGCCTAGGCGGACTTTCCAAGCCCTTTGGACATGCTTCTTTGTGAATGGCGGACTTTCAAGCCCCTTTGGACATCCTTGGCGGACTTTGGAAGGTCTTAGGATGTGCCTCCTTGCTGCATGGCGGACTTCAAAGCATCCTAGGATATCAAGGGCGGACTTTGGAACTTTTTGGACATCCTTCCTTTGAACTTGGCGGACTTCATGAGATGCAAGGATGTTGCTTCAGGATGCAGGGATATGCCTCCCAAGTGCTGGGCGGACTTTGGAAGGTCCAAGGATGTTCTTCCTTGTTGCTGGGTGAATTCCATAAACTTCCTGACATTTCTTACACCTTCCTTCATCATTCTTCCATGGCGATCCTCAGACTTAAGCACATTTTTCACAGATTTCACCATTTTAAGAGCTTATCCTCATGATTTCATCTTCAGATCTGATTGATCTTGAACTGGTTTTGACTGATTTTCCAGATTTCGAGTGTTCTTGGTCTGATTTTTCACGCTTTTTTACTTGTTTTTTCCAGATTTTTCGAAATTTTTCAATTTTTTCATTTCGATTTTCTGAGAGATCTATTGAGTTTTTCGAACTTCTGAGTGCGTTTTCAGAACTCGGGACCCTTCTAAAAATAGAAACTTTCCAAAAATAGAAACTTTCTAAAAATAGACCCTAAAAAATAGGGATCCCAGAATTGCCCAAAAGTGCCAAAAAAGTAGGTCCTAAAAAATAGGGGGCCCAGGGTGAGAAACCCTAAAAATTTGGAAGTGTCGGATTTGACTGAAACGACAGTCGATCATCGTCTCCCAGGCCCTCTAAGCACGATGGTGATGTTTACGCGCTGATTCAAGCATGGATTCTTGACTTGGCTCAGATGACTCTCGGCAAACTGACTTGAAACCCTCAAAATGATGACCTCATTGTAAAAAGACAAATGATAAGCAGTTGCAACATCGAGGCAAAAAGCGAAAACAGGGGGTCCCCATTTGCAATGGGGCGATGTGTGAAATGGTCACAACAGGTATCTTTTTAATCTTATGGTCTGCAAGCTCTTTTCAGCAAGATGCGGTAGGATTTGCTTGGCGGTGTCTGAATTGTTGCTCTTTCTTGCCAACAAAAACAATGAAATTTCTATTTTTTATTTTTGGTGTACTTGAATTAATGAACATTGAATATCAAATTTGATACATGATATGAATGTCTAAACTTGAATATTGATGTTATGTAATGCTAAACTTGTAAAAATTTGAGTTTCCACACACACACACACACACATATTACCTTACTCAGCTGTCCCAAAAATTGCCCCCCTACAGAGTGCTGTCCCTGAAATGTGCCCCACTGTTCCTGTCCTAGAAATGCAGTGGAACATTGTAATTTATAGCTGAAGTTTTCATGTATGGAGGCCAATGGCCTCAGTGGAATGAAGTAGAGGGAATATGGTACTGCAGAAAGTTTTATATGCCACTTAGATTATATACTGTTAAAGATCTTAGTGGCCTCTGTGTTAGATTATTATTTTGGTGTATGTTGGGGTGCTTCCGGAAGTACTTAATGTCACAATTCTTGGTTTTCTAAGGCCAATCTACACATTATAAGAGTTATAGTGTTAATTATTTTGCATTTTCTAAAGTTGCAACATAGATACAGTTTGTAATTCAGTAACTTATTATTATTCTACTGAAAATTTGTGATGCCTATCTGCTAGTGTCCACAAATTACTGGAAGTTGGAAATTCAACATTGATGTAAAGTTTTAATGTACAGTAGATTCACCCATGTCATTGATTTTGCATTGCCTTGGCTTGTAGGATTAAAAGCTTGATTGACAGTGATGCGTTGAGAATCTCTCGGTTGTCAGTATTGCTGCTTGACATGCACAAAGATGCAAAGGGTCTAACATTATTTAATCTTCCACAAGTCAGGTATGCCTTTTCCCCTAATTGCGTGAAATGTTTGTATAAAATTTCCTCCAGTTCTTAAAAGAACTATTGAATATGAATGCTACATGAGACTTTGAATCCACATGAGCAATATGAATATCAAGTTTGGGTGCATACAAATGTGTTTTTGCATTGATTTTAATGCTTGCTTGGCTTGGTTTTCATATAAGATGATGATATAAATGCTGTTATGGAATTAAAATGCTTGGTATATCAGAAACTACTTATGGTCATCTTTTCTTTCTTCATAAATTCTTGATCAACAATTCTGAGCTGCCATTTCAATATATGGAACAGGCTCTTGGAAAAGTTACATAGGGGAATCCAAAGAATCCTTGCAAGCCAAGGAATTTGTGAAGGTTATCATTGTGTAGTGGGTACCAAAGAAGGGAATTCTTTTTGTTTCTCAATTTCAAGTAGGTGAAGATAGAACACAAAAAAAATAGAAGAAAACAGAATGACAGGCCATAGGAAAACTGGACGGCTTCCTCTAACCTGTTTGCAGATCAGAACTCATTATTGTAGATGCTTATTATGAAAATTAAGGAGAGAAATCTACAAGCTGGTAGAAATCTGCAAAGTTAAGAATTGTGTCGATCAGTACAAGAGAAGGACAATATGATTGTGGAGATTCTGTAGATTTGTGTGCATGACAAAATGAAGTCATGTTGTGGCTAGCCACCCTGGTGCCTCAAATTTATTTATTTCTGCACCTTTTCCAAAAGCAAACAAGCTCCACAATGTCCTAGGAGTATCAAAAAATATTCACACCCACACTCACAAGAGACACCACCTCCTTATCCATAGGATGGAATGAGCAGACTCCTAAAGTCACCCAAAATAATCATGGCCCCAAAAATGACCAAGAAACCAAACCCCTCAAAGAGAAAGCCATATAAATTGCTTTGGCTAACATTAATGATAGCACACAAGGTCTAGTCAAAGCCTTGGAAGCCACACACATAGAAAAGGAAATTGGTCAGAAATGTTCCAATTTACTGGTTACAGATGTACAATTCTTGACGGTCAACCAAATGGCAATCTGTAAGTGCCTTAGCAAGTTCATTATCTTGATATCCTCCAAAAATGCTACTAGAAACTGCTCAATCTCTCTGAAGCAATTAAGCAGTTGCTCTCATGTGACAAAGCAAGGATACAGTTGGCTGAAACAATTCATTTCAAGCACCAAATGGCTTCCTAAAGGGCAAGAGTGACATAGTTACCAAATCCAGTTGGATTTGATTCAGATCTGGTTAGGTTTGGATTTTTTGGGCAGTCCAGACTTGTCCAATTTGTTCTGTATTTTTCAATCGCTAATGAAATGTTACCTGCTTTTTTAAATTCAAGATTTACAATTTTTTTTTACCTGTTGAACAAATTGAGTGTTTGGAACCTAGTAACTATGAACCATGGATACCATTGCACAGCACATCCACCTCAACTATACAATGGAGAATGGGAGCTTCAATACTAGGCCTCTCATGGAGGAAGAAGCATTTGGTTGGACTTGGAGCTAGCCTAGGATGGAAGGTAGGCACAACAATTTCCATATCATTCCTACACCAGAAAAACAATGCACTCATGGATGTTGGGGCCTCTAAAGATATGCAAAGTTAAATATGTAATGTCCCCGTTTTTAGCACTTCACTTTTCAGTGATTGGTAGCCTATTCCCAGTGTGCTGTCGGCTGGTCAGTGGCAGAATTAGGGTTTCCGGCTGTGTGATGGGTTCTCTTGATGATTCAGGGTTTTGCTTGTTGGAGTTTGGTTGTTTGGATTTTGGATTCCTTCTGGGTTTTCAGAGAGCTTTGCAGAGGTATGACTTGCAACTGCGTCGGACAACCTTTCTGAACTGACTATTTTTAGTAAGTTATGACGGCTACATCTCAGAGTTTGGGATTTTGGAGTGCGGATTCTTTCTGGGTTTTCAGAAAGCTTCGCAAAGGTGTCGCATGCAGTTTGATCCGAGCGACTTTCTGAATTTACTATTTTTAGTAAATTCTATTTTTGGCAGTGGTCCAGTCAGCACCAACTCAGTCAACTTTTCTCTTTTGGCAGTTCATTGGGTAATTCTGAATTTTGGCTTAAGGGGTTCATTTTGGAGGAATAAGTATTTTAAAGACAATAATGTTTTATTTTATAAAATAACCCCTTGTCCTAGTATTATGACTTTAAGTTGTTTTAAAGAAGGGGGACCTTGAGGGGTATTGTCTCATGAAGGAAATATTTTATATTTCTAAAGTCAAAAAATATTACTTGGAGAAAAGGACGCCTTTTTATGAAGGAAGAGATTTTTAAAATAAAGAAATATTAACTTCATGAAAGGGGGCGCCCAAATTGGAGGGAAAAGAAGATAGTTACAAAATTGAAAATTAGGGTTTCTTTCTAGAAGCTTCCGGAGGGTCCTCTCAAAATTATAAAAGGGAGCTTTGGGTCTTCATTTGGACATCTTATGACTTCTATATTGTTATGCTGCCGAAATGGTAACAGGATTGCTTCGAGGAATGAATGCCTCCTAGCCTTGGCTCGACTTCGTGCTTGAGAGATAGCACCTAGTGGAGAGGTTTGCTTGTTTGAGTGACATTTTGTAGTGTGGTTTGCATTTGTAGTTTGGGTTTCCTTATGTAGTTCAGTTTATTGCATTTTATGTCATTTTCTGAAGTTGCTGATAACAAGGCTGAATCTATAGTTTCACTCATAAATCAAAAAATACAAAAAGAGTTGTTCTGGGTATTGTCTCATTGGTTTTCTCTGTTGGAAGAGACCCTTCATGAATATTTGCAGATTTTAATACGAAGTTTATGATTTTATAAAGCAAATTCGTCATTCCTTGTAGGGCGCCCTTTCTGGAGTGCTTTGGGATCCGTGCCATTAATTAATAGCCACTTTTAGCTGTCCTTTCTCATAACTAAACTAGGCGCCATCATTTTAAGAGTATTTTGCATCAGTTTTCATGTAATTTGAGTGAGAAATGAGTGAGTTGTGAGCTTTTCATTGAGTTTATGTATTGCTGGTTCTGTAATTCATGTTGCTGGTCTGTCAGATCAGACTTGAGAAAATTGCATATTAGCGAAGAACAAGTGTTAGGAATTCATTATTGACCTAGTGGATGACATCTTTACTATTGCAGCAACTTGTGGAGCTTAAATCCTTGATCTTGCAGGCATTCTACTTCTCATTGTAAGCTGAACAGTAGTACTGTCAGCAATCCTCTCAGTTTTGCTTATCATGTTTGTAATTGCCCACTGAATAAGTGGAAGAGGCTGGTTTGCCGCCTATTTACTTTGATTTGCATTGTAATATCATACATCTCCGCCCTATGGTAGCTCCATTCCCACTCCGGGTTTGAAAGCACATTCTGGGTGTTGAGTTTATTTCGAAGTTGCATTTGTATTTCTTTAAATCTCCACCATATGGTCGCCTCATTCCATTCCGGTTTGGGTAGCACATACTTGGTGTTGAGTTATTTTCAGTTGCAGTTCTGATTTATTGTACTGACGATCCTCTTGCCATATGACAGCCTCTCTCTTGTTGAGATTGAGTGCGCATTCTTGGCAATGAGTTATATTGTAACTGCTGGTTTGATTTATCTAACCCTAACGGGTGCCTTCTGCATTGTTGAGTAATTTGGCAAAAATCGGAAAAAATTGGTCCGGTTCATTACAAAATATTTGCTTGTTATTCGTTTAATAGATTTCTACGTTACTCTACTAGTTGGTTATTATGGCTAGCATACCGATTTCCATATACTTTTCTTATAGTTTTCTTCTAAGCTACTAGGTTATGTAGTTTAGGTCATTGTTGTTGTACTAGACAGGGCAGGTATTGGCCCTAGCGTGGGTTTGGCCTATGTTCACCTAGGGCATGACCCTACTATCTTGGGTACCTTGTAGGTATGTCCATCTCCCAGTGGAACGCCTTTTCACCCTAGGTAACTTGCAGGTATGTTTGGACATAAACATAGGGCACCCAAGAAGACCAGACATACCTATAGGGTACCCAAGATGATAGGACCATGCTTTAGGCAAACCCAATCTGGACCTGGGAGAACCTAGTGCAAAACATAGTAAAAACAATTTCGAAAAAAAAAACCCTATAAACTCTATAAATTCACATTGTAAACTTTGTAAATATCATAAGGTTTTTATCAGCCACATCATTGTTGCAGATTTTTTCATTAATGCTACATTTTTCCAGAAAACATGGCTTTGTTTTTTGTTGAAGAAAGCTTGGGTCTGCATTTTTTCTAAAAAGAACTTTAATTCTTTCATATTGATGTAAATTTTTATACTATTTTTTTTAACTTTTTAAGTTGATATTTCATTTTGTTTTAAACTAATATGCATTTACTGTTTCCAAATGATATTTTGTGTATTTTTTATATTTTTAATCTTTTACTATGTGGAATCTAGTATTTTGAAAGTTAAAAATTATAAAATAGAATATTAGTTGAATACTTTTTAATTTTTAGAATTTTTTGAAGTTAAAATGTATAATTATTTTATTAATTTTTTAAGTTAGAATATATCTAAATTTTTGAAAAGGCATGTGTGTCCAAGATCTGTTTCTTACATACAACCTTTTAATATCCCATTTCTCGTCATGTTACCTTTGTCACTGCCATTTTTGTTGCTCATTTCTGTTGTTTTAATCAGAAATGCAAATTAACAGAAAATTCAACACAGTGAACAAAGAACAGAAAATTTATCCTGGGAAAACCCTCCTTGAGAGAGAAAAACCCAGCCAAAATATCCCTCTTATATATTGAATTTAAAGGAGCAGAAATCTGCTTACAATCTTGGCCACACACAAGGTCAATATAATGCAATAAAGAATCGCACCTCACTTAGATGCAAACACACAATTATATGATCTCTCCTTAATGTCGAACTGCTTTATGCAATAATATAATCTGCTGTAGATGCACAAACTCCCTGATAAGTGCAAATGCCTCTTTAGAATAAAATCGATGATCAAATGAATGAGCATCTCCTTCCATATATACAAAGTAAGGTGCCTCTTCACAAGCAAGGCGACTCTTCACAAGGGTCGGCCTCATTCAAGAACCAAGGCGACTTTTCATCTTGGGTCGGCCTTTAAAATAATATTTATATATCATTTATTATTTCAAATTTGAGAGAAGGATATCTCCCGCAGCTAAAACATCAACAATTTCTAGTAACATGGATAGAGAGGCACGATTTTAGTAGGCATAGGGATGGTGAGCCCTTTGATAGTGCGTTGAGTATCTTCATTTGGACAATAGTTTGTCAATTCTGCTTCTGGTTTTTTCCACTCATGAAATAGAGCATTTGTTAGGGATAGGGCATACTCACTGAAAAGGTTTATCTTCTACCACACTACTCTATAATATTTCATTTATCTCAATTATATAAAATATATAATTAGAATATTTTATTTATAGAAATTTTATTTTGAAACATCTCAATTATAATAATTAATATCAACTATATTTATTTATTATAGTTCATTAATTTATAATAAAATATTTATCATATTATAATATAATATGATATATTTATATTTTAATTTATTATATAATTTTTAATATTATTCATTGTATGGTCATATGCAGTGGTACAACCCAAGAAAAAAATTCACTATACTGATGAACCCAAAACCCGAGCCTAGGCTCTATTTTGTACCTGTTGTGACCTTTTCACACATCGCCGCATCGCCAATGGGGACCCCCAGTAGTTTGCTAGTTTTTAGGGTTTTGTCTCCTTGCAACGGTTTCGTGAGGTCACTTCCTTCAGAGTTTCAAGTTAGTTTTCGTGAGAGTCATCCAAGCCAAGTCAATAATCCATGCTTAAATCAGTGCATAGACGTCATGGAAGTGCTCAGAAGGCCTAAGAGACGAGGATCGCCTTTGCTTTCGGCCAATTCTGAGACTTCCTACTTTTTAGGGAATCTGTTTTTTTGCTTTCTCGTTTTTTCATTTTTGGCATTTTTGGACCAAACAGGGTTCCCTATTTTTTAAGGATTTTGCTTTTTCTATTTTTAGAAAGTCAACCCTGGCCAATGAGTCAACTTTCCATCTTTAGATCCAAAATCAACCAAAAAAATTGAAAAAGCATTGAAAAATCAAGGTAAAAATCGAAAAATCAAGTGAAAAATCAGAAAAAGCATGGAAAAATAAGTAAAAAATCTGAGAAAATCAAACTGAAAAGCATCAAATTCTGGAAAAATCATTGAAAAATCAGTCAGATCTGAGAGGAAAATCACCAAAAATCAACCAAAGGAGCATAAAATTCATGATGAAATTCTATC
>VDFB02174873.1:0-33346 GCA_007258455.2 Sequoia sempervirens | reverse complement strand
ATCAAAGAGATTTGCCTGGATAAGCTCGACATGGATTCTTTTCTAAAAATAAAGAAAACTTGCCTGTTTGAACAAGAGAAAACAAATTGAGATCGAGAGAGAAGAAGGCAGTTGCTAAAACAAATCACGTTCTTCAGCATTATAATGAGTTTCAGCAACTCATTTTTCACAGATGCAGCTGAAGAAAATTAATCTCTCTCGAAATTCTAAGGCAATCAATTATTCAGCAGGCAAGATCGAATTTCCCAGAGGAAGAAGTAATTTTATGCTGAAGAAGAATTTTTCTCGAGGAAGGAAAGGATTTATTTGCTGAAAGTTGAACTTCTGTGCAAGAGAGGCGCACTTCATCACTTGCTTTTTGATTAAATTCTCGAAGTTTAAATCTGATCTACAGCCAGAGGTTCTTTCCTGAGGTTTGAAGTTCAATTGAATAAATTCGCCATTCTTCTTCTGTCTCTTTCATCTTGGCTAAGCTTTGGCCAAATTTCAATTAAAATCATTTACTTTCAGCTTGCTTTTTCGTAGAAGTTTAATTATTTTGCTTTTTCGTAGAAGTTTAATTATTTAATAAGCTGAAAGTGAGATGTTTGAACACAAGGCGCGAAAATAAATTATTTTAAAAAGTCTTCGTATTAATGTTAGTAATTTTGACTACAGGTTGATGACCACGGTGGGTGAATCATCGAAGAAGGCGCCAATGAAGTTCACCAGCAAAGGTGTGCAGCGAGAGTCGAAAATAAATTCAAAGTGGAAAAATGTTGCAGACACCGATCTGGGACATGTCGACTTCGAAGAGTTCAAGAAAAGAGTATATGGACAGAACGGACTTTCGACACCAATAGCCAGGCGGATGGTGAGAAATGAGATTTTTCAGGCAGCTCGATTCCCGCCTGCGATGGACTGTGTTGAACTAATGGTAGAATGTGCTATCCACTACAATGCTCAGACAAGGCAGATCATTGCACCTGACGGCAAAATTTTGGCACACTTGGGCGAGGTAGCAATTCAGGAAACATTTGGCATCCCAGCACATTCCCGCACCACCTACAAAACCAAGGAGGAAGCCAAGAGTTTGTATGACAGCCAGCTAGACTTATGCACCACAAATATTAACAAGGCACGGCTGGAGAAGCCTAAAACGTCAATAAAGAAGATGCCTAAGAGGCCACGCCGGATGAACTTTAAAGAAGACTATGGGGACATCATTTTGATGCTGAACAGAATAGTTGGCAACCCTCAAGGTGCATTTTTTGAAAATTGGATGTATTACTTCATAGATGAAATCACTTCCGGCGTAAAAATGTTCAACTGGTCTCGAATGATAAGTAACAATCTTCACGAGTAGTTGGTCAATTTGGAAGATACTAAGTCTTTTCATATGAGCTCGTATATTGTCTACGTATTGGCCAAGTCATATAAATACTTAGGACTAGTTTGCAAAGGCAGAGTTGGCAACGGAGAAAATGAACTTAGACCTTATGATTGCTACCCACAACTCCAGCTGAAGGAGAAATCTCATTTCAGGCGGGTGCATGATGCCTTCTTAATGTATATTACTAGAACACTTCAAGGAGGAGTGCATCAAAGGCTGAGTCACGAGGCAAAGAGTTTGATCAGTAAATATGGATCCTGGTTCATCCAGTTTCCAAAATTTACATATGTTAGGATCCAGGGATTTACTGGAAATCCCTATAAGTTGCCCATCTATCCGACAAATCGGATGATCCTGCTTGAAGTCTTGAGGCAGCTGGAAGAATATCAAAACATCCAGAGGCTGACTAAAAAGGCGGCTGTTACATTCCCATTCTTCATCGGGAATATGTTAGAATCCTGTCCGTCGGCGCAAGCAACTGAGAGCGCCAGGCTGGAAATCCAATGGTACCCATTCACGGCCTATAAGTCCAAGGCCAATTTTGACCCACATCATCATATCCGGATAGTGGATGGGAGAAGGTACAAGCACAAAGTGGAACTGGAGGATTTCTGGGCGAACATTGCTAATGAATATGAGGTCAGAAGGAGATTATGGTCTAGAATTCCAGTAGACTTCATGAGGGCAATTGAACTTTGCCGGGTGCCTGACCAGTTGCAGGACGATAGAAACTACATCTAGCCACGCTTCGAGGAGAGCCGACCTCTTCCTCCCGTAAAGTGGTCAGAGCCTGAGCACTCAGATTTGGCAACCTTGATGAGACTAGTGACCAAGTATTCTCAGTGCTGGGTCGACCATCATGTCCAAGAGATGAGAATAACGCTCACGTATGATTTACTGAGCGAGACAGAGTCGTATTCCTCCAATGCTAGCGCATCCCATCAAGATTTGGTTGAGATTGGAGAGAAGAGGAAGGAAGTAGTTCCAAGTATAGGGCCTGTTCAGAAAAGACAGAGGGGAGAACCATCTCGCTCTGCGGCGTCTCAGAATATTGATGAACTGGTGGCCACCGCAGAGGAATCCTTGGTTGAAATGATTGAAGCTTCTGCAGTCCAAGAAGAGAACAATGAGCCTATTCAGCTGGATGACAAGGAGCCCTCATCACCTACAAGCACAGAAATACTAGGTTCAGATAATGAGATGGAAGTCCAAGATGAGGACTTCGAAGAGGGAATGATTTCCGCTCTTAGAGGAGTCTTGGATGTTCCCAATGAAGAGAACGTTCAGGAGGAAGATGGCATTGAGCAGCCTACCATTCCGGATTGGCTAATAGAAAGGATGAAGATTCAGGTACTAGAGGAAGCCCAAGAGGAAGATGATACTGCGGACTTCTTGGCAAGGTTAGAACAGGTTGCTATTAAGAAACTTGCCAAGAAATTTTCTACCATTCAGAGGGACGAGGCAGGCAGTCGTTCCATACACATCGCAGTACCGATAGTGGACAAGCCATAAGATGAGATCACTCCCAAAGATTACGCCATAACCACTATAGATCTTGGCCCAACCACAAAAGGCCAGGAAGTGGAGGAACTAGATAATTCCGTCCCAACTGTCAAGGCGAGGCTGGAAAAAGAAGTGGCGAAAAAGAAGGAATATAAAAAGGAAGTTGAACGCCTGAAGGAGTACATACGGTATCTGACCCAGCCACTTAATCAGGGTGATGCGGTAGCTCCTCCTCTCCTTAATCCCTCATAGGAAATAGCCAAGGATGTAGACCAAGGGATGGTCATAGCCAAGGAGGCTTAGGAGTGGATGATCAGCGAGGGCACAAAAGTAGCCTCATTCATGGAGAAATTGGCACTTGCCTACTGGCAAACTTCTTCTTTTCTTTCCAGACTTGTTGATATGGCGGAAATTTGGGACAACCTTCCAGACATTCAGGAGAGGCTCATTCCATGCCTCAGGGTCTTGAAGGGCATTCCAAGGGAAGAGTTAGTTGAAAGAAAGGTGATTGTTGCAGGAGCAGCTTATGATTTTCACCATTGGTTTTGGGCAGTGACTATTCGGAAAGAGATTCTGGAGAGGGCGAAAGCGGACGGGCTCAGAGTTGAAGAGCAAGTCAAAGAAATATGGGAGAAAATTTATATGACAGCTGCAGAGGTGTTTGACCGTGAGATTGTCCGAGAAAACGACATGCAGCCGGGGAGGTTGAAACGTAAGGTTCAAGAGGTTTTCTTCTCAGCTACTGGACCACTTCTGAGACAGGATTTCGCGAGAGTGGCGAGTCTCTTGGCCATCCGGAATGATTTTGCAATGTGCTGAGAATTTGGATGGACTTGAATTCCGGGTTAGCATGTTGCCGCCCGTCACGATGGAGGAGGTTGTCACGGTCGTGTCCAGGTTCATCGAGCACAATGCTGCCCAAGAAGATAGGGACGCCTCTCCTTGATGATAGCTCCAACTGCCACTTCACTGCCTGTTACTGATTGTTTACTGATTGATAACTGATGTTATTTTGGGCAACCCTAATTAGGGTTGGGTTGTATTAATCTTGGCCGTTAATATTGTTTCAATCTCGGCCCTTCATTTCATTTTGAAAACTCTATTTAAACTGGTGATCTCTCACTTTCATTTGTGTGGAGACAGTATATGAGATTGTTGCATTGAGACTATTTCTGATAATTAAAGCTCTTATGCATGATTTGCTTTGAATAACTTTTATTGTCAAGTAGTAAGCAAGGTTGCATATCTTCTTCTACCATAGATTAGAGTTAGCATTAAGTTAAGTAGAATTTGCTTTTGAATGTTTTGGTTAAGTGAATGAGAGATTGATCGTATAGATTAAATGGTGAAATATTGCTCATACTTTCTTCGAATGGATGATTTGCATTCGATGCGTAAAGTTAGCCTGAGCTTGTAATTGTGGATTCTTAACTTCGGTCTCATTCGAGGCTTGAAAATTATAATCACACCCTTAGAAGATTGCACCCACTTTGCGTAGTTGTCCTAGGGAGGCGAAACAAAGTGAGGTTATTCCTTTCACCGAATCTTTACTGTCTCTTAAATTCTTAAGCGTAGAATAGATCCCCTAAACCCTTATCTTTTTGCCTTTTTTTGAGATCCACATTGAAGTCCTAATTGAAGAAGCTTTTAATGGTAAATCCGCCTAAGTCCCAGACTTGTGAAAATTTCTTTAACATAAGTCCCCTTGTGTATTACCAGCAAATCACAATGCCCATTGAGCTTATCCACACGTCAAGACCTGACAAAAGAAACCTTGGAATCGCCATATGATCTTCTCACAATCTTAGCATACGCGGTGGTTTTTCAAGAGAGGATAGAGTGTCTTTGGACATTTTATTCTGTGTGTTCGGTGGATGATAAAACGTACACCAACAGTACCCAAATTGGCAACTTAAGTTTTCTTGCAATTCACTTTGTTCGTTATCACTAAATAGTTTTCTATTGGCTTCATTTGAATCTCCATTGGGATTTTTTTTGTTGTTGAGTAAAAAGCAGTCTAGGGAATTGTGCTCATTTTCATTTGTAATATCCACTTGTTGATGTGATTTTTGTGACCGCACCAATCAGCAGAACAAAGTAATCCGAAGGCTACTCCATTCTGTCTTGATCAAAGAATTCCCTGCGCTAAGATTGCAAGATAGATCGCACATTCAACTCCAAGGTTCCGAAATGCTTTGGAATACCCTCAGTAGGTTCGTTGTGATATGCTGTTTTTACGAGGGGACTTACACAATTGTTCTTAAGGCTTGCAGCTAACAACAGATGGGTGATTGGAAGGGAATTTATGCAATGCAGATGATTTAGCAATAAGGTATGTTTTTCTAAACTAACAAGAAATAAACTGAATTGAATGGCTGCAAGGATTAGAAAACTTATGGTCTATCTAAGGACGGGACGCGGGATCAATTTTGGCAAGCTTCAACCAAACTCTGCTCCACCTCACATCGGACAACTTACACAAAGTTGGTGCAATCTTCAAGGGGATGGCAAGAAATGTTCAAGTTACAATCCGACATCAAGATACCGTCAAGCCGATGCATACCAAGATATGAATTACAACTGAAGGTAGGCTTATAAAATGCTCCAGTTGACCACACAAGGCAAACTTGCCGTCAACAAGCTGCTAGTGGTATGGACTAAAATGAAGTTGCCTCGATCAACACCACAAATCCACAGCTAATATCTACTTGCATGAAAATTACACTACTTTAAGCTACTTTACGCTACTTGAAGTAGAAGGGATGAAGAAACCTCGCTAGCTATTCATAACAAAGATGAATTTCACCATCAATGAAAAATCTTTTATTATGAAAGTGTTCACAACAATCTCTTACAAAAGTTTTCGAAGGAAAATTTTCCTTCTCCAAACTATGCTAAGCTATCAAACTATCTCTCTGCTCTAATCCCTAGTCCGATCTCTAAGCTCTACTGTATAATCTAATGTCTACTGAGTACAAATGAGGGGGACTCCCCCTTTTATAGATAGCCTAGTCCAATGGATGGCTCAGATTACAATCAAATAAATGGCTAAGATTAAGCCACCTCAGCCCTAACCGTAAAAATTGCCAGAATGGGGAGTGGTACAATAAATGAATCAAAGATTCCCACTCACTCCCAAAATAGTAAAGGCAATTAATGCCCACAATCAGTCCTCCAAAAGGTCATCATCCAGAAGTGCATTCCCATTCTCCTTCTCCCTGATCGCAAACTCAATGAACCTGGCAAGCACAGCCTCGACCTCCTGAATTGAGATAGGTGGAATATGATCAAGTTGAAACTCTAATACTATGACCGCCTATCCGTGCCTCGTGCAAGATTTTCTCCAAGCAACTAGAGCATCCTGTGTATTCTGAATCAAGTTGGAGAAAGTTGAAATATTCTCAAAGTCATCTTGCACAAAGGTCTTCACCTCCAAAAAGAAAGGTGGCAGCCTACTCCTCAATCCATCAGTAGTCACCTCATCAGGATTCAACTGTCTAGCAAAGATTGCCTCCAAGGTATTCAGGACTCCATCAACAATATTCATCATAGCCTTCCTGACCCTAGCTGAATCCGCCTGTGCTGCATCAAAGAATCCACACCCTGTGACTACTGAAGAGTACCATCCAGTAAAATTATACCTATCAGCCTCTTGAATGACTCCTCCATCAATCAACATCTGCAAAGGAGTATGCATCAATGCCTCCAAACGCTGAATAACTCTGCTCTGATAGACAAAAGCATCACCCCAGGCCTGTTCAACTGCCTCCACTCGTGCCATAATGCTGGAATCCTGCCGATAAGCATGAGCAAAATCTTCCATGAATTTCTCTGTCTTGGCACGAATGCCCGTAACCCATTTGCCTGCCTCCTGTGCCATCTTCCTCAAATCCTCTAAGCCACTAACTGATTCTCTGGATAACTCGGCTGGAAGCTCAAGTGCTGGATTCTCTTGCCCACAAGGACAAGATAAATGCTGCATGTATTCTATCAACGTCTTATGCTCCTTCAATTTCTTATACTTTCCTTCAGTTCTGAGCAATCTATCCTTGAGTGCCTGATAGGAGTTATCACACTCCTCAATAATCTGTGCACCTGTGGGACGTCCTAACTCCATGGTTGTGATCACGTAATTTTCTGGCACTGCTTCATCTCGATCACAATCAACTCGTGGCACCGCTACATGAAGGGTGTGAGAACCATCCTCATCAGTTGAAATCTTCGAAAATTTTCTGGCTCTCTTATTTGGTGGAGGCACGCTGATCCTATTCAAAAAATCTTCCATCTCTATTGCTGGATCAACTTCTTCACTGGGGCTCCTTCTCATTCTATCTTTGAGCCAATCAGGTACCACCTGTTGTATATCAAATGGCTGCTCCTCTCTTGCCTCTACTTCACAGACTTGTTCAACTTCAATTTTATTCTAGCGAGGCTCATTGGCCTCTAATGGCTAAGTATCTCCTGAAACTGCATCATCCTCTAGAGCCATCTCTAACTCACGCTGGAAGCGAGTATCAGTAGCAGTTTCCTCATCTTCCTCCGGCTAATCATCTCTAGTAGGTGCATTGACACTCTGGCCAACTGATTCTCTCCTTGGTGGCTGATTTTCCTCATGTAACTCCTGATCCTGATTCATTGCATTCCTCTGGTCAGCGAAAAGCGAAACCTCCTGTATGCTTGGAGAACGTGTCTCCAATGGCATGGGTGATTCTAGTACAACTCTTGGAGGCTCCGGCTGAACTAGCTCTGGCCAAACTGGCTCCTTCCTTCGAGATTTTGGACCTCGAGTAATCTGTTTCTTCCTGCTGGTAGTGGGTGTCCTATGATCTCCCATCAAATTGTAAGTCAAAGGAATTGACCTACTCTTCAATCTGCTCACATGCCTTTCAACCCATGCTCTGGTGAAAGTCATGACTGAAATACAAAGTGTGTCCAAATCAGCTATCTCTGGCTCTGACCAATCTGGTGGTGGAAGTGGCGTGTCTCTCACTGCCTCATAATTTGGATGGAGAACGTTCATGTCCTCATCCACCTGGTCTGGTACTGGAATGATTTCACACTCTCTGATCATACTCAATGGTAGCCTCGAGAACATTCTTTTTCTAACTTCTGCCTCATCTGATGCACTAGCCCGGTAATCCTCAATATTTTCCTTATGCTTGAACTCTTCTGACAGTATCCATCTGATATTGCTATGTGGATCATAATGCTGTCTGCTGGTGTGATAGGAAAAATGAAAGAACTGAAGCTCACTTTCAGCTTCTCTAGCTGCTTGAAGTGAAGGACACACTTCGTCCGAATTTCCCATGACAATCGGGAAGTCAACTCCTCCCTTCTTTCTCTTCTGAATCTTATCGTAGGCAACGAGTTGCCTAGATATCTCTAACATCAAGATTCTATTGGTTGGGTACTTAGGCAGTCTATATGGATATGAAGAAAAACCTTGCAGCCTGATATAAGAAAACTTCGGAAACTGAATAAACCAGTACCCATACCTTTCTATTAATTCCCGAGCTTCCCTCGAGATCCTATGATGAGTCCGCTGCTGAAGTGATCTCGTTATATGCATGGTGAAGGAATCATTGACACGCTTGTAATGAGTAGTTCTTGTTAGGTGCAACTGCGGACAAGCCTCATGGATTTTGAATTGATGAGAACCACAACAAACAGGCTCCTTGTATGAAATCCCTCTATACTTCGTCATACGAGCCAACATGTAAATAATGTAGGAGCCCATGTAGAATGCCTTCGTCCTTCTCAGACTCGGCAGCTGCTCGTGCAAATTGTCACTAATCATCACAGCCCAGTTGATGTGCTCTTTTCCTTCCAGCACGAGGCTGATGTAATAGAACATCCATGGCTCAAAAATAAACGCTTGAGGGCAGCCTCCAACTCTACTCAGCATCATGATCAGGTCACAATACTCCTGCTTCAAATCATCTGATATAATTTGTTTCGGAAACTTTGTATGAGAGGGTTTGGGCTTGTTCATCCAGCGAGTGTTGATCACCTTTGCACATCTCTTGAATGTAGAAGCATACATTCGCTCAGCACGCTCTCTTGTTTTATAAATCATCCTCTTGTGCGCTGGGATTCCAAAAGCTTCACCGATAGCTGCAGGAGTGAGGTTGGCGAATACTTGACCATCTGGTGAGACTATAGACTTGTGATTAGGCTCATAGCAATTAGCACACTCCATCATCAGCTTAAAACACTGAGTAGTTGGCGGAAAACCAGCAGCTGCAAATAATCCACTTCGAACAAGATTGTGCGAAGTGATTGAAGGATGGTGATTACCAACTCCCATCATTTGACTTTTGAAAGCCTCCATGTTGAAAGAGCCCAAATTCGTATCAACCAACTTGCTCAACTTCGAAGTGAACTTAGACTCTGGCAGGAAAGGCTTGCTCAGCTTCTTGATAACAGCCTGCCTGGATGCAACATTGCTATCTCTGCCAGTTGCTCTTACTTCAGCCATCCTACAAAATAATAAACAACCATCAACAATTAACTTAGAAAAATAATAAAATAACATGCAGGGGCTGCCAATCGACTTTTAAAATTGAGAAGTTGCAACATTCTGTTTCATTTGCAAACCTCAACTTCTCCTCTAACAATTCTGAACTTTCAATCACTTAGAAAGTTTTTCAACAGGCAAGCTTGAGCAACTTCTCCTCTTTGAGAAAATTGGCCAACTTCACACTCTTAGCAATTTCAAAAAGACTTAGCAAATTTCTAAGTTGGCTGCAGCAACTTCAACACTTGAGAAAATCGTCCAACTTTGCTTCAGCACTTAGACTTTTAAATTCGCACTTCTCAATGTTCAGCTTCAACAACCTTCTCTTTCAAATCGAATTTCTTCAATACTCAACTCAGCCACAAACTTGCACTGCAACTTCAACTTCAAAGCTAAAATTGAACTTCTTCAGCTAATGAAAAGAAATGAATAAACTTTCAGCTCATATAGGCAAGTCGAATTCTAGAAGGAGGCCAAGTTTAGCTAATTCATTAAATCTCCACTACTTCACATCAGGAATTTGAATTTCCCTCCTCTGACAATCTCAACACTTGTCACCTGACGTCCAGAATCTTGACCTTCTAGAACTTCAAAAGATTCATCTTGACTGGCGTACTTGGCATTTGAATTTATTTTGAAAAAATTCACTTCAAATTTACTCTTTGAGAAATTTAATTCACCAGTTGAAGCTCTGTCATTTAATTTTTTATTCATCCCTGACTCTTGAAAATTCATCTCACGAAGAATTCGATCAAATTCATCTAGGCAATCCATTTCAAATTCATTGTCTGAAGCATTTTATTTTAACAACACATTTTATTCACTTTGCCTTAGAAAAATTTTAAATTTCCCTTAGAAAAATTTTAAATTTCCCTTAGGAAAATTTCATAATTCAAGTGCCGATCAAATTCTCCATCTTAAAAGCCTTGGCGAAGTGCAGAAGACTTTAAAATCCACTCCTTGTCGAAGATCTTCAATACCCAGAAGAAAATTTCCTTCAAAACGTGTCGAATTCATGGGTCTACAACGAAGGGGTACATTTAATTTTTTGAATTTTGAACCTTAGAAAAATCATTTTCACCAAATTTAATCCATTTCTTCATCTTTGGGCGTACTTTCTTGCCCTGACTTGAAAATTCTAATCAACCCTGTGAAGCTGGCATCCTCTGACTTCTTCTCTGGCAATTTTACTCATGCTTCAGGAAAATTTCAAGTCCTTTAGGTCTAGGCGTATTTCTTCTCTAGGAGGTGAAACTTTGTGCCTTAGAAAATTTTAAATTAAAATCACTAGCATAGGCACACTTTGAATTTTGCCTTAGAAAATTCTCATTCATCTTCAATCATTCTACCCGTGAAGAAATTTTTATCAACTCACTTATACAATTTTCTTTTGGAAGGCCACCACCTCCAACATATTTGGGCGCATTTTACATGTCATGGAGGACATTTTTGATTTCAATGCCTAGCATATTTTTATTCATGTTACCTTCACCTTGGCGTACTTAGCATTTTGAAGTAGACTTAACCTCAACGCCCTCCTTAGTCACCTTTCACTCACTTTACTTTGGGTGCATTCCACATGTTGAAGAGGATTTCACCACGCCAAGGTAACTATTTTCATCAACTTCACCTTCACTTAACCACTTTTCAACTCAAATTCACTCTTTACTTGGCGCATTCAAAGGAGGGAGAGGAAAGTCAACCGTTTTGTCCTTTCTTAGCTTGCATGGGCGCATTCAAAGGTTGATGAAGGCTGGGTGCATATCACATGGGGTGAAGGATTAATTTCTCAACGCTTTTTTTGACCTCTTTGACTTCCTTTTAAACATGGGCGCATTTCCTACCTTGAGGAGGATGGGCGCAGTTGGCATAGGGTGGAGGATTTCACATTAACGCCTTTGACCCCTCTTTGACTTCTCTTTGAGTATGGGCGCATTTAGCCTATGGAGGTGGATATTCCTCAAACTTAAATTTTTTTTTTTTTTAAACTTTCACTAGCTCTTCCTTGGGCGCATTCAACATGGGGTGAAGGATGGTCACATATGGAGGGTCAAGGTGGATATTGTTCAAACCTTAGATAATTTCCAACACCTTCATCCTTTTTTGGGCGCATATGGGGGTACCTGCAGGACGAGACTTATGCCTTAGAAATTTTTTTATCTCATGCTTGTGAAGAGGGTGCATTTGGAGGTACTTGCAGGATATCTTCAACATTTTGAATTTTCATAACCACCACAAGGCAAGTTGGGCGCATTTGACGTGTCCAGTAGGATATCTTCATGCCTTAGAAAATTTTCTTGCTTTCCAACTGAGGTGGGCGTATTTCCAAGGTGGAGGTGGATGAATTTCAACACTTAGAAATTTTCATCTGCTTTTGCCTGTTTATCCATGCCCTGCTATTTATAGTAAGTCCTCTGATTTTCATATCTCTAAAGCTCGGATCGATTTGAAATTTTAAGCACAGGATCCTCATGACCTACTTAGCTTGTTCACACTGCCATCCTGAGCTGACCTGCTAAAAATAACACATTTCTGAAGGTGGTTTACTATTTATAGCAACTGCCTGTTTCTGAGACCTCCACAACTCCGTTTGACTTGAAATTCGAATGAGGTGCTCCTCATCAGATGACCTGCCTGTTCACACTGGCGCCTAACATTGGTTTACTATTTTTAACCAGTTTCTAGAACGCCTTACTATAAATAGTAAGTGCTCCGATCGCCTTCAAATTTTACCGGTGGATAGCTTGAAAGATGCTGAACGCAGTGGGATACACCGGTTTTCGGAAATTCTGACTTTTTACCCCTCTTTTTGGGTCTTGAAGATGGAAACCCTAATTTGACTTGCATGTATATCAAATGACCTCTGTTTGACCTCGTTTTTGTTGCACTGCGCCCTGTTTGTGATTCTGATGCACTGGGCAGCTGCCGAAATGGAACTGCTAAAAATAGTAAGTCACTGAATACTGATCATCCTGCTTTGCATGTCACACCACTGTGTAGTTCTTGAAAAAGCCACAAAGAATCATTCGACATGCGCTGAAAACTCTGACATGCCAACCCTAAAAATAGCCTCCGAAGGCTGAATGCTAAAAGTCATCGACTCATTTTGCATGTTATACCATTGCGTAGGTTTCAGAAAACCCAGAAAGAAAATGCAGACATGCATTGAAGAATTCTGCATATAAACCCTAAAATCTGCTTCGGAAGCTGAACTTGCTAAAAATAGACAGTCGTCTGTTTCAGCTCAAAATTTGCAAACGAGCAGCTTGACGTGTTCTGAATGCAGTGTAACTGTCGAAACTTCAAAAGTGCTGAGAAAATACCCTGAATTGCACACTTACTAAAAATAGTAAGTTGCCAGAATTTGATGAAATTTAGCTGAGAGCTTGCTGGAAGCATACTAGCTACAACGTTAGTCTCAGATTTCAATTTATTCACTTCATTTGACTTCAGATTGACCATGAAAGTACCAACCCTAATTTTCAGACTTGGCCAAAATTTCATGTTTAAGCTTAATGACGGACACATCCCCGGAAAGGCAGATAGCAGAAAGAGACAAAAAGAGAGAGAGAGAGAGACAAAAACAAAGCCAAAAGACCAGAATGGAGCAAAAATTAGGGGGTCCCCATCTTGACTAGGGCGATGTGTGAAAAGGTCACAACACCACCCAATTTTTTCCAAAAACTTCACTTGTTAGCGTTAGCCAAAATGCAATAATAATCAACGGAATAAGCATTATTGAAAATCAAGCTAACTGAAATAGACACCTTTCACTTTTTGATCACCTAGATCTTGATGTGGGCAAGGTGAGAGCATACAGTGAGAAGGCTTACAAACTGAATTAACTGAGTTACCACTTCTTCAATGGGGTGAAAAATCAAACCAAGTGCATAATGGAAATCATCCGCTTATTCAACGGGAAGTACAAGAAAATAAATAACACTTGGCGGCAAGCCGACCAATCACACAAGTCCTCTGCTTGTTCAATGGGCATAACAATAAAGCAAATAAAGAACTCAACCACTTATTCGACGGGAGTACTTATAACATAAAGGAAAGCTCAACCACTTATTCAACGGGAGCACCACTTGTTCAGTGGGGTGAGTATCAAAGATAAATACAAGAGTATTTGCCAATGGTACTACCAATGGTTTTACAATAAGCTCAACATAAATTATATCAGTCCATCATATGCTGCTGTTATGAATGGAAAATGATGGAAATATGAAGTATAACTCCCCCCCCCCCAAGATGCTATAATGAAAGTATGAGAACACCCCCACAAATTATCACAAGTATACCTCAATGAAAGGTCCTCCGGAGGTCAATGGAAGGTCAAACAAGTTGCTGCAACAGGTCCAATACACTGACAGCAGTTTGATATGCACGAACAACAAGCTTAAAACCCCAACCAGCAATCATCAAATGAGCATAACTTCTTCGATAATCAGTAGAATCATCCCAGACCACTTGCAAATGACAAAGAAGGGCTAGGCATCCAATGTGAGCTTGTAAGCAACCCCAAACAAGACTGATCAGCAGCAAACCTTTCAAAAACTCCTCAAACAAGATGGTATGGCCTCCCTAGGTAGGTCGACCAGCTCCAATAAATCCAACTCTCTCTCAAAAATCATCAAAACTTGAGCAGAGTGGTGCCCAAGTACAAGGAAGGCAATGATCAAACACTCAAAAAATGATCTCCAGTCTTCCGATCAGTGTTAATGAAATAGTGATCAACCGGGCTACGAAAAGGGCACAAACCAGCAACACCCAAAACTGAAAACTCACTCCAAAAAGCTGCAAACCAACACTCCACACCAAAATATATCTAGAAGACATCATAACAAACAAAAACTAAAAGTACAAAGCAAGCTATCACCAATATGAGCTCAACTGCAACCCTTAAAATGGAGCTACACCACTATTCAGCTAGGAGATATCTTGCAACCTCGAAACTAAAGTCGACTTAGAGGGATGTTGTCCTCAAAGCCCAAGGAGATTTCTCTGAATTTCTGTAGCACTTTGTTATCACAAATTAGCATATCCAAATGAAAGCAAATGAGGGCATTTATATAGCTTTTGAGACCCAAAAGTTTGAAACTCTTTCCCTTCAAAAGGGGATGCCACACTTGGGGATAGAAATAAACTTTATTAAAATTCACTAAAAACCTCTATTTGGCATCCACCATAGTCATGCTTTAATTTTTGCTTTTTAAAACAACTTAAGTCAACAAGTGCTAGGCGTGGGGGTCCAAGGGGCCACTTTGACATTATAAAATTAACTTAAGTTGCAAACCATTCCTTTTTCGAACTCCAAGGATGATGGAGAAGCCAACTGCTAAAAATATCAAGATGCCAACAACTGCAACTGCCACCACTGCCAGAAATAGTAACCTTGCATTGAAGTGTTGTCAAGACCATTGCCAAAAATAACACTTACTAAAAATAGCATTTTGCTAAAAATAGTGTGTCCAAACTCAAAATAAGCACATTCTGAGATGTTGCTGTGACTTACAAAATATAGTAAGTACTAAAAACAGACATTGCTAAAAATAGAAGTGATTGCCCACCAAGGATCTCAGAAAACCCTAAAAGACCCATAAAACTCTCTGGCAAACCCCAACAATAACCTCCAGAAAAGTAGACGAGAAACCACCAAGAATCTTGGAATCCCTAGAAATGCCTCTGAGTAGCCTATGGGACTCCAGGAATAGGCTAATGGTCATTGGAAAGGTTAAGTTCAAAAAGGGGACATTACATCATTACAATATAGCATAAAAAGTTTTACATTTCCAACTCTTTTGGATTGTAGGAAAAATCTAAAATTCCAGCAATAAATGGGCTTATAAACAAAATGGCCACAAAATTATAGAAGCATATACACTATATCTAGTGTAGCCAGTCTATTATCTATATATTTTACTATTGATTTTAGTTATCCTCCTCCATAGAGCTGTTTGTAAACAAGGAAATCATCCACTAGATTCTCATCTCCTTACTAAGAGCCACTGCTTCCTTCAAGAAGTCCACAACTTTTTAGGCCTTTCACCTCATCCTCGGCTCCATTAGTGGGTTGCTAGTTGTAATAAACGACTTCCACTACATGGTTGTGGAACCAATGGTTGTTGATGTCCCATTTCTTGTCAACAGTCCCAAGTCTAGAGTAGCAATCTGAAGCATCTCATTGAGACCACCAAGTACATGTTTCTTCATCATCAAATTAACCATCGAGCCACCATCTCTGCCTCTTTGCCTAGGTCTAGCAACACACCCATGAACATGGATGAGATATTTGAATTCATCCTATACCTATGGTCTATGTTTAGGAATTCTTCCCCTAATAGTCATTGAATGGCATACAACAAAAGGCCTAAACAGGTTTTAGATACTTTTTTGAGTTGTAGTTCAAAAATTATTCCACTAAAAGCCATTTGGTGGCTATCATTGGTGAGACGAACACATGTATCCATATTGTTGTTGTTGCTGATGGTGGATGGTTGTGTTTTATAACCATTCGTTTCCCTAATGCTTCTCACACTCTTTTTCTTCTCATGATGACAAAAGTTAATGTTGATATGGCATTTAATCTTTGCTTACTGTCTTATGTGTGTTGGGAGATCTCTCTCCATCTTAGCCATTGCTAAATCTACCAAGTAGTTATTATATTGTACTCCTTAAAAACCTATGGTCTTTCCTCGTGAGAAATGTAATCAGTTTTATTTCTTGATATTAATGTGGGAATGTAATTATTCCGCGGCCATTAATAATGATCATGGAGCTGCCTTTGATTTTGATATTCTATAACCCAAACTAGTGATATTTTTGGAAACCCAACACTAATGCCTGTGCCTCTTACCTCATTATTTGTTCCTTCTGTGTTTCTTTGAGGTGGCAACGATTAAATTCCAATCTAAGTCAAGTGATACCACCAGCCCATGATAGTCCAAGAGTTCCTCTAGATGCTTTGTTGAAGTTCAGTTTGGCCCAGCCACTTGGGGATGGTTGCAATTTTGTCTTTTCTTAACTTATTTGTGGAATTTACCCCCCTCAACCCACCCCATGAATGCAGGGTCCATTTGGGATGCTATTCCTACTTTAATATGAAAGTATTTTATCTAAATAAAAAAGGTTGTGCCTATTGACACACAACAAACAAAAGGGTTTGTTTCATTCTGCTCTTCCTTCATTCCCAGTGTCTACCTCGAAGGATGGCGATGTCTCTGCTGGTAGCTCCATTGCTTTGGAGGAAGGACAAGCTGAATTTGATGTTCCCGATTCTACAATTTCGGAGACCTTGGATTGGCTTAAGAGCTCCTTGGTCGAGAGATTCTGTGGTATTCGTCCCAACATAGATGCTATTAGAAGATGGGTTTGTTGGATCTGGAAGTTCTGCGATCAGGTCAAGGTAACTGCTATGATAAATGGTTTCTTCCTCTTTTCCTTTCCTTGCGAAGAAAGTTGCTCTAAGGTCCTTCTTGATGGCCCTTGGTTTTTTAGTTAGAATGGCCTCTGTCTTCAAAGGTGGTCTCCTAGTTTCAACCCTATGACGAACACTCTTAGGTTTCCTATTTGGGTCTATTTGCCAGGGCCGCCTTTGGAGTTTTGGCATGAAAAGGTTTTTATGGGTATTGCTAATTCTTTTGGGAAGTTTTGTTCTACGGATAAGATCACGAAATTGATGAAGCGATTACTGTTTGCTAGGTTTTGTGTGTTATTGGAGAATAACCTTCTTCTCCCTACTCAGATTACCTTATCTTCAAGATTTGGCAAGTGGGTGCAACAGATTGAATATGAAAATTCTCCCATTATTTGCCATTATTGTGGTAAAGTAGGTCATGCCTCCAATACCTGCCTAAGGAGAAAGAAGCAACACTTTGTTTGGAAGAAAAAAGAGAAGATGCCCACTGTTACGGAAGATCACACCAAGCTCTTTCAAAAGCCTGAGAAGATGTCTGTTGCTGTGGAAGATCACACCTCGCTCCTTCAAAAACCTCAGATTGAAGATTCTAATAGTCCTTCAGTTGATACTCCTGGTTTGTTTGGTCCCATGTGTGATTCTGTTTCTTATCCTTGTAATAAAAAGATGAAAATATCTATGGAAAAGAACCCTTGTATAATGGTTCAGCAAAAATCTTTGGAACAATTTTTTAAACCACCGTGAGCTGGGTGTGCTGTTTTGTGTTGTTTTGTTGTTCTTTGCTGGTTTTGCTGTTTTGCTGAGCTGAACGATCTATCTTTCGATTTGTAAAAGGGTTCAGGGCCCTTTCAAAAACCCTGCTTATCCAATAAAAACCAAACAAAAGGGTAGGATAAGCTCTAGAAGTTGTGAATTATCTTGAGGCACTGAGTTAGTAGTAGAAAAGGAAGGCAACATCTCTCCACCTATCAAGCAAAGAAGAATTTGCTAGTTTTAAGTGGTTTAAGAACAATGAAGATGGCTAGCAGTAAGCCAGCTATTGGTTTGAGATTGTTTCTCCTTGGCAATAGATTGAATTTTTCTAGAAAAATCCAATCCAAAAACTTGATGGAAATTGGGAGATTGTTATCCAAGTGATTTGAATCTACAATCCACCCAATTTAGGAAAAGAGGTATAATGGAGTTCACTAATCCCAATCCCAAACTTACAAGATTAGATTAAGTTCACACGAGTTCAGGAAAAGAGGTATAATGGAGTTCACTAATCCCAATCCTAAACTTACAAGATTTGATTAAGTTCACACGAGTTCAGGTTTTGAGCTTTTGATTCGGCCATGTACCATAAACAAGTTTCACATATATGGTCTATTTTATGAAACCCAATTTTTTTTATTTGGCCGAAGAAATCTGGTTAATTAAATTGAATCAGTTCAAGTATTTTGTTGAACACACTCAATATCATTTTGAACAAAGAATGTTTTGGTTTGACTAGGTGTCTGCAAAATATATGCAAGATTACAATTTCTTTCTTAAATCCAAGTGTCCTATATGTGACGCAGATCTAAATCAGAGATTTTAGATGCATTGGAAGAACAATTGATTGAGATCAGAAGAAAGTACTAATTTACTTGCAAATCAGAAAACAGAACTATTTTAAAATACAACACAATGCATTGTAATATTTTTAGAATTCAAAATAACAAGTTATTAGAATTGAAATAATGAATAAACTGCGATTGTCACATTGATAACAATTACTAAATCAGAACTGAAATCACAAACAACACACAAAAAAACAGTAAAGCAAACCTAAACCATCCACCAATCCTCATGGGCAGGCTCTCTCCTGATTAGACTGATGTGCGGAACACAAACTCACTCCTGCGGAACACAAACTCACTCCTTAAACAAGTACTTTGATATAATATAATAAATAAGTCTTTCAAAATGAATTGTTGAGTTCTTGTAGAGATACTAGTTTGAAGCCTTAGAATAATGTTACTACTTGCCTGTGATCCTGAGAATATATCGATAGTAGTGGAGGCATCTTGTTATACCAAATTCCAAACAAAATGCTACCTATATTATTCCTAAACAACAGTTACAGCTACTCCTAAAACATATTTGTCCTTTTTCTAACTTCAGCTTAGGTGGTTCTCCTTTGGTGCCTATGCAACAAATTCTCTAACAACCATTTAGATTGTTGTGAAACAAGTATAGCCTCCTTGGAGCATCATGCACCCATTTTGGTATATTGTCATGGGTAGCGTGTGGATATTGTGCAGCATATTGCTCAACAAGAATAGTCATCTTGTAAGCAGTTGAAGCTGGACAGCTTAGCCACCTTGCACATCACATTTGTCTTGTGCAGCAGATTAGTGATAGAAAATTTGTCTTCTGCAACAACCGTATGATAGTGATGATTTATGCAGCAATGGATGCTGGGTTGTGTAGCAAGGCAAATACTATGTGTGAAAAAAAAAACTGTTTTAACCAAGTGTTGTATCTTGTACAACAACTCCAAAACCTTTAGAAACACACAAAAAGCAACCGTGCAAAACATCTAGAACAAACCAGTATTAGAAATCACTTTTATCTACAATAATTCTAATATAAAACACAAATCACCTTAGGGTTATATTTATATGAAATGGGTGGAAATGAGATGGTTAAGTGGGTTTTATGGATACAGAAAGCATGTTGAAGGATAGGAAAAAGATGTGCAATTGTAAAAGTTATAAAAACGACAAAATGCATTGCAATATTGCAATGCATGTTGGATTCTCCATGAATTTTGTATGTGTCTTATTTACTTGGACCACAAAGTAACCATTAGAACTGAATTTGTTTTTAGAATCTAACATTCACAAACATGGAATAGAATATAATACTAGTTATCCAAAGTAAGTACTAATCCAAACTATATCATGGAAGTAAGTTGGATTGAATTCAATTGGGCCACTAATCTCATTTACTAGTTAAAATGGCTAAGTAATGTATCTTGAAACATTTTCAATATTCCTAATACGACAATTCAGTAGAGAGAAACAGAATTGGCTGTAAACATAGAGGCATGACACTAACACAAAGGAATTTAGGGCGATTTGGACATCTAGGAGCCAATGGAAGCTATGGAAAATCAGCATACCTAACAAGTTCCTCCAAAATTGGACATGTCAAGAAACTGTCTCCAATCATGTCCTACATAGGAAAGGACAAATGTATCAGTTTGTACAATATTTAAACCCATACAAAAAAACACAAAAGAGTAGACTTAAAGAGTATCCAAGGCAGCTCAAATGCTGGGAATTCTATTCTTTTGAAGGCTTAGTGTTTTGGACTCTCTATTTGGTTCATTGATTGGATTTGGGAATATGTACAACCTTCAAGGAATATGCCATTCTTCTTGATTGAGTGTTTGGATTTGTAGCATGTAAGTGTGGTATAGGAAATTGTGTTGGAGCAAGTTGAAGAGCAAGGCAAGTTAGGAGAACATTATTGATGTAATAATCAGTGCCTTTGCAGTAATAATCACTGGTTATATGATATCTTTAAAATGATGACACATGCCCTTAATTGCTATTATTCAAAACTTGTTCTTTATCGATGTCTTTTTACTAATCGTGGCTTTTGAATTTGCTTTATCTTTTGTCTTGTGTGCTATTTTGTCTTATTCTCATACCCAGCACTGCCTTTTTAATTATTTGTTTCTGCCTTTACTTGGGTGTTAAAATATGAAGGTCGGCCTATGTTTAGGATTGCAACGTGCGGGAGCATGACATATATCCCACTCTTTGATGCAAATTCCTTTGTTTCTACTTGCAATTCTTTTTCATTGGGTGGTTTTTAATTGTTGCCAATTCCTTCATTTCTACTTCATGATGATAAGAACATGGAAACTGTGTGATCAGAGGAGATGCTAGTGGCAAGCTTCACATGACTATGAAATTAGGGATCTATTGCTACTAGGAAGCAATATTTTGCATGACTAGGTAGTTAGGGATGGAAATCAACACAAAATCATGCAATCAAAGGCATTTTGGATGGCATAAACTAGCTAGGGTCACAATTGGAGCACTTAAAGGTGGCAAACATATCAAAATCATGTGAAACAGAGGTAAATGCTAGCTAGGTGACCTGATCCATGCAATTAGAGCATAGAATAAATGGAAAAGATATTAGTTTCACGTGACAAATAATTAGAGCACTAGCATAAAAAGGGTTTTTGTGCAACATATGGAGAAATGACTCTCAAAGGTTTCTGAATTTCATGATAGTCATGCCTAAGGGTGAGAAACACTAAACATTAGTGCAATAGGTTCATTGAGAGCTGCATGCAAATTCAAATCATGCCACTAAAGTCTTTAGACTTTAAGTCAGTAATAGTGTCTAAATTGTGTAGCTAAAGTCTGAAATTCAGCAATAGTTTCTAAATTATGTGATAAGAGAGCTGCACTAGTCAAGCTAGCATTTGAAATTATGCCTGAAGAGTGCCTGACTTGAAGATGAAGACATGACTTGCTTTCAAAAGGATTATGCATCAATTGAGGATGAATGGTTTACATATCCACATGTTTGCTCATTTTAGAGTATATGCGAAACCAGCAGATTGTCCATTTCTAGCTTTTGGATAAGCTAGAGGAAGATGATTTATGTCTGGAACTATAAAAAATAAACATCATGATGTTGTTTAGAAAGTTGCAAAGCATCTTGGCTCAAATGATTCTTCAAAAATTAGACATATCACACAATTGCTATTATCAAGAGCCAAAACCTTAACGAATCAAGCATTGAGGTGTTGATCACTTGAGTGATATGCACATTACAATAAGACTTTTGATATCTTATATTGTGAAGTCCTAGATATACCTCTTTTAAAACTGCAAGGGTTGGAATCTTTGAAGGCCACTTTCACTTTATAATTTTTCAACCATTTAGGGCTTGAAGGAATCTATGCTAGGTTTTGTGGAATTTTTCTAACTTAGGGTTTCATTTTTAGTCAATTTCATCCCCAAAGGATCTACAAGTTTTAGAGCAACAAAATGCATCAAGATTTCAAAAGGTGCTCATGCGTCAGATTGTTATTGTTAGCAATTACTATTTCTTGTACTGGTTATTTCTAGTGTTATATTTCTAGGCAAGGAGCTGAAGGTCTGGTTTAGGCCACTTTATTTTATTAGTTGTTTAGATTAGGTTTTTTTTTTGAAGTTCCTTTCTTTCCTACTTTTTTGTAGTGTTAACTGTTTGCACTTTGAAACTTCAATTTTTTGGAAAATTATTTATTATTTTAAATCCCTAAAATGTATGTTCTTGTAATCTTTTAGATAAGAGCTTTTGAGCACAAGACAAAGAGAAGAATGATAGATGCTATGCTTATGCTATAGAAATTGTTATTCAAATTGGTTTACTGTGTAATTTCATTGATTAGATTGAAATTGAACGATAAATGTCAAGCTTTGTATTGATGTTATTTATTCATTTAAGTTGTAACTTTGTGTGCAAACTAGCTATTTAGTCGTTGAAACCATGTATTGTGTTGAATAGTTGCTATTCCTTTTGTTTGCATTTGATTGTTGGTCTTTGTTCTAGATATAAAGAAGGTGATGATTGCGTGTTTATATAGTTTGCTTTCTTTCATAATGTCTGAAAATATCACTTAGAAGACACAACTGTTATCATTCTAGTGCTTGTATTTGAAGCAGAAACATAGGCATCTATTCATTTCATTGATGCAAAACCCTTGAAAAATGTTGTATAGCGTTGATATCTATATATCTTGTCTATACTTTGGTGTCTAGGGTCAATTTAGGCTTTTAGTCTAGATCTCAAGGACATTGCTCTTTGAATTTGAAAAGAAGTTGATCCTCACACAATATTCCCTTTTTTGTTATTTTGCAAACGACAAATTAAGTGTTAACAAGTTCAATAGTTCTATGCATTATCCGAGCAACATGGAACACTTATATTAATAGAGGTAGGAATACTCACACTATCTATATTCACTTGTTTCTCAATTGTTAACAACTAGTAGGAACATAGAATAAAAAATTTAATGCGAACACAAGCAAGTAAAAGATAGCTTGAGATATACCCTTGAGAAATCCATTGTGGAAAAATGTTAGATATCTTAGATCTTTAAGTATGATAATTAAATTATGTACAAAATATATTGTACAGAAAGTAAATGTGCAATAAATTAAATTAAATAAAAACATTACACAGAAACACAAAGTTTATGGTGGGGAAAACCATGAAGGTTTAAAAAACCCCACAAACATCATTGTAATGAGAAAACTTACAACAATGTTTAAACCATTATAGATTCATAAGAGCCCAGGATTTCAACAATCCCTTACTCTTTCAATTGCCTCTCATAAAACCTTTCTTGTGTACTCATAGTGAATATTGCAGTATTCACATATATTTAATTTTTTGTCTACATATCCCATTATAGGGATTTTCCAAAATATAGGGTGAAAAGGTAAGTCACCCCATTTGGGAAGTTATCAGGGCTTTTATAAGACATCTATTATTTAACTAATAAACTAATTAATATTAAATATAATTATTTTCATATTAATTAATTAAATATCTTTTATACTATGTCATACATATTTATATTATAATATCAACACCTTATAGTTTATGACCACTAACATTAAATGTAATCCCCTAAAAAATATTATGCTTTGACACTCCCCCTAATATTTATACTAGGTGAATGTTGTAAATTTATTTAAAAATGAGAAGATGAATTTCCTCAGTAAAGTAGAACTTAATAGAAATAAAATATATGCCAAGATGACGATCATGTATTCCAAACTACTTGATAAAACTTTGTCACAATTGAAATCCTAGTTTTCTCAATGATGCTTACAAAGAGGTCTTGTAAAGTTTCTTATTAGAGTCCAAGCCTCTTCAGAACAGCCTCCCTCCAAGGATTTTTTACATAATGGTTGTTGGTCTTATATAAAATACAATTCCTTTAGGTTTTACCAGTGCTTGTAGGTCTTACCAGTGCAAAGTTAGGTCTCATAGGTAATATAATGCTTTACAAGGAAGAGGAAATATAGATGAAGAGATTATATAATGCTTGTGAGTCTTACATATAATATACATTAGTTGATCACTAGGAGGTGTCATTGTTATGCACACTTCCACCTCAATGACAACTCTTTGAGGGGCAACATTGTTCTGAATGTAGAGAGTTTTACACTAGACAGGTTTTGTAAATGTGGCTATTGGGATTCAAGCTCAAATCTCCACGACCATTAGTGGTTGCTAGAATTTAAGCCCAGATCTTCATAACAAGAACATAGAATATATCTACCATCCAATCATTAGTTTAATAAAACTGGAGAGTAATTTTACCTTTGAGAACTTTTTTGAATGAAGTATGCATTGACTTCAATGTGCTTTGTTCTTTGATGTTGAACAAGAATTTTTGCAAGAGCAATACAAATTTAGCTATCACGCAACAAGATGGTGCCTTCATTGTTTGGTACCCAAATGATTTCTTTAGCCACATTGATTTCTATGCTATTTCTGTTGCAATTCTATACCGAGCCTTTGGAATAAAAGAGCCACAAGAGGTTACTTTTTATTACTCCATGTAATAGCACCTACACCATATTTTGAAGACATGGCTTGAGATATATTTTCTATCAATATGATCATTGGTATAGTCAGTATCACAGTAATAAAAAATATCAAAGAACTTCGAAATGGCTAGTACTACTAGTGCTATAAGGACTTAGAAATGGCTAGTACTACTAGTGCTATAAAAACTTAGAAATGGCTAGTACAAGTGAAAAACAAATTTAAAATTACTTAGAATTTGACTCAGTACAAAACATTTCATATGGGTAAGCAGTTTTGTATGTATACTTTTATGGTGATTGAAATTTCAAATAGATTATTTTTTTTCTAAATTGTGTTTATAATATAGACATTTTGATGCATTCAAACATGTGTATTTTCCACCTCATCTTGAATCTTAAAAAGTGGCATTTCCAGGAATTTATTTGTTTCAGTTAACAATAGATACTCTACATGTTTGCTTCCTTGATAATGAACTCCCAAACATCTTAAGTGCCTCTAAAATTCCATTGAACTTTCTCCAGGCAACGAGAGTAGGTATGCTCATGCTAAATGTATCATAAATACATACTAATGCTCTTTAGCTTATATTATTCTCCGTCTTATAAAAGGTAATCTAATAATTTGTTTAAAACTTTATTGTATATAAATATTACCTAAAGATTGTACAAAGATTTACAAAAACATGAATAGAGGGTGGTATAGAGAATTGAAGTGAATATAGATGTTTCATATTATATTGTTTTCCATTCAACAAAATATCAAAAATAGAATATAAATTTTCATCTATATTGTTTTCAGATCCATCTATTAAATATTTGTCTTGTGACTTGTCTACTACAGCACTCAATTTTGGGAGCTATATAAAACACACTTTCATAAACAAGTTATGCTTGGCAAGCTGCAGATTTGTTTGTATTGAGGGCCTCTCTAGCTCAAAATTGCAACCGACTGTATGGGGATCAATAACCTGAGAAATGCAGTATTATAGAAGAATTGGTCATTTTGAGATTTGACCTGGATGCTTAGGAAGAATAGATTTCTCCTTACAAAGTTGCTTTCCGTGATAGATCACATTTTGATGTCTCTTCCTTGATCAAAGTATTCAAAATTTCAAGAATTTTATAGTCTCGAATGCATTTCAGAGAGATTTATTGCAGTTATTTTGTATAAATCATAGGTTGCTATTTGAGATTCATTATTTTTTTGTATAAATCATAGATCATAGGTCGCTATTTGAGTTTCATTATTTTTTGTAGCAACATGATAAGTGCACAAGCAACTACCTTTCTATATGAATGCATTTCAGAGAACATAATCATTGAGCGGTTAAGCTTTAGTTTGTTATGGTTGCTTTTTCAGTCTATATTAAAACAATTCAGACATTCCACACCAGCTTTTGCAGACCTTGTATCAGCTTGTGGAACATGTCATTCTTTGGTTGAGTACTGACATATTTCAAACTACTGCATCTGGAACATCTATCCTTTTTATTGTTTTGAATGCCATATTCTTGTATTAGTATTCATGAGCTACTCACTCTTATTGTATGGATTGAGATTATTCACATGTTGATGTATGTAGAGTTAACCTAATTTTTTTATTTAATTTTGTGCATACCTTGTTATTTCCCTACATTTTTTAATAGCCTTGATGGTCCTCTAATTTTAATCTATTTGAAGTTTCTTCATTTTCTTTTCCACTTTATTCTTTATTTTTGTTTCCTTCCCAAACTTTCCAATTAATAATTACCAAAAACTTCAAAAAAACTATCATACAAGGGAGTTGACCCTTTCAAAAACAGAGGAAAGTCACCCATTACATGGTCATTTGCCCTAGTGTTGCAAGTTTTCATTATGGTCCATTGGATGAGTCAGAAATATTGTTGTGACTGATTTACTTGCTAACAAGCTATATTTGCAAAGTTGGGACCATATTGTTTCAATTGAGTATCTATTTTTGCCAAAGGTTTTGGCAATGATTTTTTAAACTTGGTGGAGGAGATGCAACAAGAGATAACAAACCAAATGAAGGGCATTTTAGAGGCCTTGGACAAAAAAGACTACCAAAAGAGGGCATCATACTAGAGTACCTAGTTGACCTACTAGCTAAATAAAGGCTTTCATGACCATGATGATCAGTGGGTCTTCTAGGCTAGGTGTTGTAATTTCCACTCCTACCATTTGATTTGCATATTGATGATGCCTTTGACAATTAAGTGCTCCATATTTATTAATAGTGACATTAAGTTGTAAGGTTGATAGTAGGTGGGTTGTATCCATAGAAGTTATTGATCATGTAAATAAATTTGATAGAAGGTTTAGATGATAATACTTTAATTAGTAGTTGGCATGATGTATACAAAATCCTTTTGTAATAGCTTTTTATTTGTAGATATATTTTCATTCTTAGCAGTCTAGTAAAAAATACTTTTTCATTCTTAGTGGACATACATCACATTTATAAGGATCTATTCCAATATTAAAAAATAATAGTGTAGCCTCTACAATAATGTGCGTTGCATTATAATTTTAGGTAAGTATAACTTTGTCTAATCAACAGTTTAAAGGGCTTACCAATGTTGCCCTTCTTACTATGGAAGTACTTTCATAATCTTTTAAAAAGAATGTCTTCCATAAATATATAATTGTTGTGGTTTATTCATATTTTAATGGATTTTATTAGCTTTTAGATAGTCACTCAAGAATGAGAACTTATTTAACAAATTAGGACATTTTGACTACACATGAAGACTACAATTCTATGGTAATTACAACTTTCCAAAGCTCCTAAGTTGGGATGAACCTTCATAGCCAAAATAATTGAATACATTTTTCTAAACCCAAACCAATATAACAATCACTGTCCTCATCTAACTTCATATGACTACTTTTATTGATTTTACCATTTTGGTTTTTACATGGAGACAATGAACACCTAAATAATAGATTTTGCATTAGACTTAAGAATATAACTCAATCACAAGAACTAACTAAACATATAGTTCAAAAAATATTCTTATTCTTAAAAATTCAAGCATAATACAATGCTATATGCAAAACTAAAAAACATCTCTTACAAATGTTGATACTTCACATACAAAGGTGTAGAAAACCTTCACCTTCTCGTATGACTAGTTGACTTTCTATTTTAGACTCCACAACTACTAAAATGAGTAAAACACAAAAGTTCCTCAAATGAGCATACATTTTAGCTAATTTTAATGTTCTATAGCAAATCTTGACAAGTTACTTAGTAAAATCTGAAAGTTGTGTTGGGACATAATTATAATTAGAGATTCAATTCCATTGCCACTGTTGGGAATATGATGCCATTTAATTGCAATCCTAAACATATTTCATGTATCTCCTAAGTCCTTGGAAAGTGTTTCCCAACACTAGGATTAGAAAAAGATTAAATTCAAATGAAATGAACATGCAAATTGACATTTGTGATTATTTTTAAATGATAGGAACATGCGGGGACGTCCAAGAAGAGCTCCTACAAGATAGGAGCACATGGGGCACCCACATGGAAGGTGGAACCCACCTTGTTTAAGTTAACTATTTGGAGGATTGACAACACTTCAGTAATGCATGCTTTTGATCCTATAAGTTAGGGATTGATATTTACATAAGTGGAGTGGCACTATCAATTTAGTTATGCTTTAGTTATCTTTAGTTGCATGTAGTTAGTTTGAGTTGAATGCTAGTTGACTTGAGTTGACTTGAGTTGTATGACTAATGACTTCAGTTGCATGACAAATAACAAGTGGATATTTTTCCGAAAGGGTTTCTCCATGTATATGTTGTATCACTTCTATATTCTTGTCTCATTCTTCTACAATCTTCTGTCTCTTTCTACAATTGGTAAAATTGATCTAAACAGATTAATCACACACAAAGAATTGTGACAAAGAACACTTAATTAGATCTACAGTCTCATAGTTTTATAAGTTTTAAGCTACAATATTACCTTCATTTTCAACAGCCACAAGAACATCATTCAATCAACAATTATTAGAAATAACATCAATCATAAATCTCAAAATTGAAGTGGCCATCATAGGAGTTGCAATCCCACTACTTATTAAATGTGTTACATATGTTTGGGTGAAAGATTAAAGTTGTCACATTTTTATAAAAAAATGACCAACATTGATATTAATTTTTAACTTGAATCATTTTTTAAAAAAAATAAAAAAAAATTGACACTATAATTTAGTTAATAAAATATTGAAAAATGAGGTTAAGTGAGACATTGTTGTTTATATAGTAATTTTTTTTAATATTTATAATTTAAAAATTTAATACATGAACCAATTTTTTCGTATTTTGATAAATATATATTTTTAAATAAATCTTAAAATTTGTGTACTAAAATCAACTATTTCAATGGGACATCACTTTGTCTAAACTATTTATCCGATATAAAATAAAATAAAATTATATCATCTTGACACAATCCTTTCTTTAGTTCACATTTTAATTTTCTAAAATAAAACTTAGTAGTATTTCTTGACATCAATCTTATATTTTGGTGGTATTGACCAAATTTTAATAAAAATAAATAAAAAACAAAATAATAATAATAATTAAACTATCAAAAAACATATATTTTTAAAACTATACATAAATTTACAAGAAGGTATTTTTATATTAAAAATACTATTTATGTGAGTAGGAGCTTTGAAAACATCAAGTTTTTCAAATTTAATTTTAGTTTTATAGTAAATTGGCCGCAAAGTTTTGTTATATATGTATTTAGTGGACACTTCTACCCATATCGGAGATGCTTAAATCTGCTTTACAAATAAGTTGATCTAAAATCTTATGTATCTAGTTACTGCAATCATTAATAAGGAATGCAAGATTTACCATCAACAATAATTATTTTTTACCATTAAGGTTTTATTAATACAATAATGAATTTTTACCAAGAGTTGGTAATTATTTTTTATTGATAGTAAATTACTATTTATTGGAAGAGAATCTTGAATGTTATGGTGGTTTTGGGTGTCCAACTCTTCATGATATTGTTTTGTCACCTTATGTGAGTAGTGGTTATAAACAATAATCATCTAAAAACTAACAACTAGGTTTTCAAATTAGGTAGGTGAGTAAAATAGTTGCAACCTACATTAGCCTACGCCATTAATTTTTAGTTGATTCAAGGAGGAAAACCTCATTTAGAAGGTAAAAATGCTATTTAAGTAGGGCTTAAAGTGGTAGTAAGGCAATACAATTAGCATATAAGAAATTTCTATTTATATAGGTGTTGAAGGATTGAAGATTAAAGAGGAGAAAAGAAGAATTGTATACAATTTCTGTTTTGAAAATAATACAAATTTAAGCCTCTCTTCTTGGTGGATTTTTATTTTACTTTATTGAAACTAGTGATTTTTTCCCCAAAAAGATTTCTCCACGTAAACAATATTATGCATTTTTTTAATATTTTTTTCTTGTCTTTAATTTAATTTATGACAATATCCATTTGATTATATATTGTTTAAGATCATTTTTTAGTTGAATTCAATTTTTCATATATAGTATTCACCTTCATTTTTGACAGTGATACAACTTTGAGCTTTCATTTGTTTTGTGCATTAGAACATCAACTTGCAAATCATTTTTAATGTCTCATTCCCTCAAAAAGTTTAATTTCCATAAACATATTAAAATAAGAAAAATCCTTTCTTTGTTGTGCTAGAAGAGATTGTTTGGTAAACTTGTCAAAATTGGCATTTGTCATAGCAATAACAAAATCAAGTAGATCCATAAACTGTAAATCACAACTCCCGTCACTTGGAATAAGAGCATGGAAATTGAACATATGGACATGTGGTAGCTTGAGAGAAATTGTAAATTGTCTTGACAAAATTAAGGCAAAATCAAATATAATATATTTTTGGAGAATTGTAGAAGCTTGGCAATACATGTGACAAACCCTTGATAACCATTGTTGCGGAAAAACTTTGGGGCAAACATTGGGTGAGGATGCTAGACAAACCCCAATGTGATTCATGACCCGTTGCATGCTAGTTGGATGCATTGCTTCATCCAAAAGCTGTGTGATTAATTTGTAGAAAATTATTGTGTCATTATTTTAAGGTTTCGTGGATGTTATTAAAATATTTCATTTATTCATTCTCATTTATTGTAAATCAATAAGAATCTCGAATAACATTCTTTACAATTATGTGCTTTGACTAATAGATTGGACTAAAAATGAAAAACAAAATGACACATGTAAACATTTTACATGGTGATCGATAAAGAAGCACTGCCCATTGGACCTTTTGTATCCTATTCACCCTCTCGAATGCACTTGTTATCACCTATTGGAGCCATCCTGAGGTTGAGGGCTAAGGTGGGCCCTATAGATCCCTCCTATCTATAGGGGGTATTTTGACACATGACTAGTCATGCCTAAGGTATTAGTTCTAGAGTTGACTTCATTCTCTGAGATGAGACGAGCATGCCGAGTGGAAGATAAGCTTGTTAGGTACTTTTGTTCTATTATATTTTAGTATGGATTGGCTGATCGGTTTGAATGGGGGGAGAGGTGTCGATTGACGGTGTTCTCTTGGAAAATTCATGTTTTTGTTACAATTCATACCCACTTTATTCAATTTGGTAACTGATAATTGCTACCATGAATGTGTGGTCATTAATTATACTGAACATTCCTTCAAAGGATTCCTTCTCCTTTGAGCATCTAATTCTTTTTTGTTCCTTGAAGACTTCATCTTAACATCCACATTTTGTGCATATCTTGTAATCCTTGTGTTCCATGATGCTGCATTCCTTGAGGCATTTTACATGCACTTTCTGTAGGTAAGCATTTCAGTGAGGCATCTTATGAAATTGCTTGCCAACCTTGCCAATGATTTCATGGTTTGTATACAAATATGTTTGGGTGGCTGCAACAACATTTTGACAAAGAAATTGCCTTCCATTACGCTTTTATGGACATGCATATTCCTTCTAGATGGTCCCATTTTAATGCAACCATGGAGATGTTGATAAAGGTAATGGAGTCTGACTTTGTCTCTACCATTGTGTCTTGCTCAAAAACTTTTAAAGTTTTTTAATAAAAAATCATTTCGTGCATATCTTTCGATCACAGGTTTCATGAGACAATATGGCTTCAAGTCAATGCTTTAAATAGATGGTAGAGTTTTGATTTTGTTATATAGTGCAAGTAAGGTTTTGAGCTAGGTGTAGCTTCAAAAATCTAGCTGGATTAGAACAAAGTCTCTATACCTCTTCACACATTTCAAGATTTTGGAATGAGGTGCGGTTTCAAGGATGCAGTCATAAAATTACGACCAAAGTCCAAAATTTTGCCTCTCCAATACTTTAGGGTTTTGGGAAGGATACTTCATAATGGAGTTGTGAAATTATGATCAAAAAGTTCATAAGACCTTGTTTCTACTTGTATTTTGGGATTTTGGAATATTAGTTTTGTAATGTGATTATGAAATTGTGTTGAAATCCTTCACATTTTCAATACTCTAAGATTTTGGGATGAGGATGTAATTCTATAATATAGTTACTAAATTCAAGCAAAATTTGAAACTTCTTGTCTCTTCATTATTTTGGGATTTTGAGATAGAATGTAGTCTTATAATGTAATTATGAAATTATGAGCAAAGTTTGAAATTCTCGCCTCTTCAATATTTTGATATTTCAAGATGGGGATATAGTCACACATCAGAGGCTACAAAAGTGAGTAAAGTTTGAAACTACACATCACCAAAAGTAAGATGAGGATGTAGTTCTAAAATTCAATTTGCACTGTAAGCAAAGTTTGAAACTTCCCACCCTTCAATTATTTTGGGATAGGGATGTAGTTTCATAATGCCATTAGAAGCTATGTCTAAAGTCTACTCAATGTCAAATATTTAATAATTCTAAATTGCACCAGTAAGAACTCCCTTGGGAATTTGAGATCTCTAAACATGTTGGCAACAATTTCAAAGGAGTGATAAAAGCTTGATAGTATTCCAATGTTATCATTTGGTCTTTTGACTTGTAGATGCAAACAACAACTTTTCCTTGTGTATGTGCCATCAAATGTTTTAATTATAAAAGCAAGACAAAATAACTATGAACCATATTGTTGGAATCTTGGGGTCACTCTCACTTTTATGTAAACTTGTGATTGTGAATTAAAACTTTGAACTTTCACAATCTAATGCTTGGGACATAATCAAGAAAATGCCTTTAGACATGAAAACACATTAGTTGTTAGGAATTAGTACATAAATATAGGTTAATAAATGATAAGTAATAAATTAACATACACGTTAAAATATTAATTAGGTGAGTAATTAATTGTTAGTGTTTGGGTAGTTTCTAGGTAGCCTATGAGAAGAAAAGATTGAAGGTAAAATGGAAGATAATGCACATAAATAAAATACCTTCTAGAATCTTCCTTCCTCACTAGATGAGCGAAAATGGAGTGCACCCTTGTTCCATTTGATTTACTCCTATGATAATGATAGTATATGGATTTCTCAAATAGACTAGCATAACCTTGGTATGATTACAAATGAGATAGAATTAATAGCTCAACATAAGGGTATGTTGGCTTGATAAGTGATGATTATGAAGGATGAGAGCCTCTAGATATAGAGTCTTGAAGAGGAAAAATCAATGGATGAGATAGATTGATAATGGATGACTAAGATTGAATGAGGATTAGGGTTGGACTCAAAGATGTAGTCACATGACAAGTGGCACATTAGGGATAGGATCTAGGCTTAAAATTGAGATAAGGACAAAAATTCTTATGTGAATGGCTAGGATTGAGAGGTGGGATTGAGATGAATGGATAAGATGAAAAGTTAGTTTGACTTTTGGCTAGGTGTCTAAGTTTAATGAATCTAGACAAGGAGTTAGTTAGACATGTGAAGGGTACATTTGTCACATGA